>BQNB010162565.1:0-14545 GCA_026074375.1 Tanacetum coccineum | reverse complement strand
TTATGCATTGCAAGTCTTGTATGGGCGGGACTTGTAACACAATAAGTTTACATATATATCGTTTTGTGATACACATTTATACTTGGTATTCAGAGCCAATGTTATAAAGAAAGAGGTTGCACTCCGTGACACCAGTGATAGCTACTCACCCGGATGGGGATGTCAACCCCAATAGATCTATTTATAACATTCGCGCTCACACAAAGTAATTGACAGTTCATGATAATGGCTCAAAGGGTTATCGCTACTTAGGCAAACACGTAATCATGATAAAATGTACACTTACGTCTAATTTGTAAAACAAAGCATGTTTCTCACCCCAATAGATATAAAACATTTATCCAAAACGAGTAAAAGTGGGGCTATGAACTCACATTGAATATTGATAATGTAGAAGCAAAGTAGTGGCACAAAAAATGATGCAAAAGACTTTATCCGCAACCTATGAATAAATAATACATATTCACAAATCGGAAAAATATAAATATAAATACTTGCAATCTTGTCCCTAGTGTGTGCTTGATTTAATGATATTCGAAGACAATTCCTCGTTGTAAAATGGTTAACTTTATCGAGTCAACGTTATAAAAATATAAGTATATAATTCATGACTTTGAATTTTTAAGAAACTAGGTTGTACATACTTTAATTCATTAGTTTAAGTCTTGGTTTGGTCACTAAGTATGTAAATTAATTAGTCAAAATGATAACGTTTTACTTTTTGAGTAAAACGTATTTCTTACTATGTTTTTACTACGAGTTAACTTAGAGTTTTGAATTTAATTTACGGGTTCGATAGTTGACGATATTTCAAATGACAAGTGGCTTGGAAAACAAGGTTGTGGCGTCAATAAATTTCATCATTAGAGTTTGGCCAAGAAGGTCGTTTAACGGGTTAAAATTATGGCCAAATGTGTGTGGGTCGCGCCTCGTATTAGGCAAAAGAATAAATCTAAGTGTTTTAATACGGGATATACGGCTGAATTTGCCCACATCTTGTGACTTCGATAATCAGTATTATGATGAGGTGAAAGTACCTTTGAAAACTAGGTCGTGTCTACTATGATTCACTTTTTATAATTTTTAGGGGCAGAGATCGTTAAGAGAGTCGAAACTGATGCTAATGTAGGCGGGTGTCGAGGTGTAAAATCAGCACGTACTGACTTTTATCAGCGTGTGCTGAGTGCGATGTCCCCACATTGGCCTCGAATTGCGATCAGAATCCTACACGATACAGGGGGATGTTTGTCCTAGCTCAAAGTGGGTACGTTAGGCTTTAAGTACTAATATTTAGTTCGCCATTTTAGGGAGTAAAATGGTCACAATAATCCGTGGCAAATGGCATGTTGGTTGTTGCAAAATAGGGAGAACATAATGACAGTTTTTGGTTTCCTTACGTCTAACTTTGAGATTTCATAACTATTTCGTTTCTCAACCATTTCCTGTGATTAAAGTTGCTAAATGCAACAAGCCATGTCAACTATAAATTGCCCCTACTCGTTCTCCCTACGCCCTAGCCTAAGTGGGTCAAAGCAAGGCTCAAAGTTGGTCCAGTGGGGTTGTGTTATGACAAGGCAATTGGTAGACTTACACCTCGAGCTTTAAGGCCTTATAACTCTATACCACCATGGTTGATTGTTTTCTAAACCTAATAACCTCGCATGACCATGTCCATGTCTCATTAGCCCCTACACAAGTTGCATAGGTTTTATGTGTGGTTCGTTCCACATCAGGAACTAATAAAAGTATATGTTTTCTTTGTTTTATCAAGCACACATTAAAGAAATATTGCACATAATAGATAAGTAGTGAGGAAGGATTTAGCTCACAAAAGAAATGCAACGATGAAGGCGTAACCTCACAAGAACTTGGAAGGAGGGAAAATAAAAAGACGAAGCACGCTTTCCTCGTACCCTTTACACATTTACACGAACCAACACCCAACCCAAAAATTAACCGCGACAGTTTGTAACCTCGTGATCACGAATAACAAGCGTGCTTGCTGCCCTAACGTTGTGGTTTAAACCGGAGTGAGAACCAAGGGAAACCCAGCTATGGTTTTCGTGGGTTGTATTAGGGTTTCTAGGGTTTTTAAGGTTTGAATATCCTTGTATCCTGAATGAAGAGTGTGGTTGTTGTCAAATCAGTAAAACAAGGAGTTGAGAGGTTATGAGAGTGGTGATTTGTGGTTATGAGGGTCTTGTGAGGATACCATACTCGGCCAAAGTTTTATAGCTGAATGGGAGAGTAAAGAGACTAGTCAATAAAGAGTTCACAAGTATGTGTAACACCATTTTGGGCAAGCATCTTTGAGCTCTAGCGACTAGCATTCTACTCGCACATCGAGCTACTGTTGATTTCTTGGGACCGACAAGTAAGAGGCCCTGTCCTCGCGCTCGCCTCTAGTCTGCTGCTGAGAGGACGCGATGGTGTGTCTCCCCCTCAGCGTGTTTTGCAAAAAAAGATGTTTCGGCTTTTATACATGGGGTAATGGGCTTTATCAAGTTGGGTAAAAGGATGCATAAAGGCTTTTAGCAGTTTTTGTGTTTATCTAATAAGTTTCATAACAGGGTTATAATTCTTGTTTCAAAATCTTGGGCTTTATAATTGTAACACCCCCAAAATCTGATATGCAGCGGAATGGTAACCTTGGGGTGCTACGTCAAAGTAAAACAATTAAGATATAGAAAACGACCTTAAATGGACGTTTTAAACAAGATCATTCGATGCATTATAACAAAATCAGAGTTCATACATTAGGTCCCATATGTTTTGAAAAGAAAAGTCATAGACATACTACCTACTTTACGTTCTTTAATCAAAAAAGATTTATAATCCATCCCCTCTAAACAAACCAAATATCTAACCCACCTCGCGACGACATAAGGTTTCATTGAATATAAGTTGCATCGAATTTATATAAAACAGAAATCCATCTTCATAGTAAATCCTTCACGCTCCATCCAAATCTTTTATAATCTGAGACCTAAATTATAAATACGCTAAAAGTCAACACAAAGGTTGAGTGAATCTATAGGTTTATAAGTAAAAGAGCAGACCACAAGATTTTAGGTACTAGTAGACTATGAAATAAGTTCAGTAGTCCAAAAAACATGTATTAATGCACTAAGCTCGTGACCCTGAAGCCTTAACTAGATGTTTGCCCCAACTAGAATATAGGATGCTTGCCAACAACCTCACTTGTCCTCTCAATGTTAAATGCACCATGATCAATAGTGACCAAGTAAGGTGGGATTTGTCTGTCCCGATAGATTATCCACACACTAGCGTCACTACAATTAGCAATTAACGGACTTCATGATAAATAGGGACTTCACGGCAAGAAGGTAACTTAGGCATTAATAATCAGGCAGTAATCTGGATAGCATACACTTTGAAAACACTTGAAAATACTTGTGTCCGTAGTAAAACAAGCATGTAATTCCACCCCGTAGAGTTTGTTAAATTAAACAAGTAGTTTATAATGGGGGCTTTGGAACTCACCTTTAGAAGTGAAGCGCTCTGAGTGATGTTGAATAAATAAAAAATAATCGCGGTAAAATGGGACAGAAAACGTATCACGGAAATATCGAATATCAACCATAAGTAAATTATCTGTCGTGAATCAGTACTCAGGGTGAGGTACTTTGTGTGGGGGGGTATTTGTCGTAGACGGGGGGCTCCCTCTATCCAGTCTCATTACTCATTCATCTAATCATCCGTTAGTTCGTGTGTGGTGTTGGTCATCCATACTTATCATTGGGGCTATCATAATTTAACGAGGTCTTGAATACGTAAGAGGAGCTAGGATTCTTTAATCTCAATTAATCACCTAACTTCGCGATACGTCATCCGAGAGGCCCTCATTATCAAATTCCCTTGTAATGTTAGATCTTTGATCTAACTATATACATATATATTTACCTTATACTACATCACACATCTTTTGCGTTTTTAGCGAAATATATTTATAAGTAAAACGTTTATAAATAACCCTTTTATCAAAACGGCGTAAAATGCAAGTTTTCAAGGTCTCCTCGATTTTGTATGTTTCTTGCGCCCACGTCTTCGTACTAAGACGATGTATCAAAATAAGACATTTTTAGGTTTTGAGTCCACTGATGAATAGTACTTTTACTGTTCACATCAGTTCACATATTTATTTATATATGTTTAATAGTTGTAAAACCCGTAAATGTCGTATCTTATTCGTTATAGCTCCGTTTTTAGTGATTCTTTCGATCACGTTCTTGTAATTGAAAGTTTTATCATATTATTGATGTTTTCAAAGTATAAGTTTCTGCCATGAATAGTAACTTTTATAAAAATTGTTTTATAAGGAGTATGAAATCTTGCGTTAACTCGTAACTTGCGTATATCTCGTTAATTAATCGGTTTTTCGAGTTCTTTATGACCCCGCGATCCTTGTGACATGTAGTATTTTATAAAATCATAAAATATATATGTAAATTTCGAACTCCAAATAGCCCCTTTAGATATTTTTCTCAAAATGTGTTTAAAACTTGTTTTTAGGACTTTTTTAGCTTAGAGAGACATTATATAGAGAGTTAACAAATCCATTTGAACTCTTAATATCTTTGTCGTATACTCCTAGGGATCTTAGTATATGATTAATCCAAAGATTTATCCAAGAATTATAAAATTTACAAGTAATAAGTTCCTTGCTGGTGATAACTACATAGTACAGATATTATATGCATAAAATGATGAATGTAAAGACATAAAGGGTTTTAGATAACCTTAGAGTGATGAAATATGATACCCAACACAATCTAAACCCTTGTTTAGATTGTAAACCCAAGCTTGCAAGTCTTGATTTCTTTAAACCCTAACTTTGCATTTTCTTGCTTAACACTTGTAAAGGATTAACCAAGCCTTCAAATCTTCTTAGGACATCTTAGATATGATGTAGGTATGTATGTAAATGTGTTATATAAAATTTGATATGGATTTGGTTGTGTTTGGGGTGTTGTCGTAGCCCAAGGAGGGGGAGGAGGGAGAGATTTTGTGATTGAAATTTGTAAAGTAATGCTAAGGGGTTATGATTTTGTAGTTAGTTAGAGGTATATATAGGGGTTAATGGGTTAAGGACTCTAGTTAGTCTAACTAGGGTAAGGTTAAGGAAATATCTAAAAGATATTTTAGATAAATATCTAATAAATATCTAGGGTTTTAAAAATGTGTATAAGTGATTTCCGGGTATGCTTAAACGTATTTAATTGCGAAACGTAAAGGTCTTACGCAACCAATAAAAATAAAATATAAAAAGTTAATTATTACTTTCATAAAAATAATATATTGCTTGCTTGACAAAAACTTTAATTCGTTTGGTATCCGATTACGCTAAACGATAATTTTTTAACTTACGCGATTTAACTTAACTATTAAAATTAAAAGCGAACGCGTACGAGAAAAAAAATAATTAGTGAAATATATGACATCGTAAATGACCTGAAAATACGAAATGTTACAGTCTCCTCCGGTTAGAAGAGCCTTGTCCTCAAGGGTGGGTATTTGTTGAAGCGTAGAAAAGTTTTGGTGCTTCCGGGTATGCCTAAATGTATTTAATTGCGAAACGTAAACGTTTTACGCAACCAATAAAAATAAAATATAAAAAGTTGATTATTACTTTCGTAAAAATAATATATTGCTTGCTTGACGAAAACTTTAATTCGTTTGGTGTCCGTTTACGTTAATTGTTGATTTTTAGTTTACGCGATTTTACTATATAATAAGAATTAAAAGTAAACGCGTACGAGAAAAAAAATAATTAGTAAAATAGATGACGTCATAAATGACCTAAAAATACGGAATGTTACAGTCTCCTCCGGTTAGAAGAGCCTTGTCCTCAAGGCTCAAGTTGCGGCACTTGAGGAAAGTACGGGTTCGGAGAAAAGATGCGGATATTTCATCCGGAATTGGTCTTCATGTTCCCAGGTATACTCAGCTCCTTGCCGAGAGTTCCAACGAACTTTGACCAATGGGATTCTTCTTCGCTTTAGCTTCTTCACATCCCGCTCTACGATCTCAATAGGCTCTTCGACAAATCGCAGATTTTCATCAATCTCGATCTCATCCAAAGGCACTTGAACATCTGGCTCAGCCAAACATTTCTTGAGATTAGACACATGAAACGTGTCGTGGACACAACTCAGCTCCTGGGGTAACTTCAGCCGATAAGCTACCGGTCCAACACACTCTACTATTTCAAATGGTCCCACATATCGTGGTGCTAGCTTTCCTTTCTTACCAAATCGTACCACTCCCTTCCATGGAGATACCTTAAGTAACACTCGGTCTCCAACTTGGAATTCAAGAGGTTTACGCCTCTTATCAGCATAGCTTTTCTGGCGACTCCTAGCCGTCTTCAATCTTTCCTTAATTTGAACAATCTTTTCAGTCGTTTCTTGCACAATTTCTGGTCCAATAAGCTGACTTTCTCCAACTTCAGTCCATATCACGGGGGATCTACATTTCCGCCCGTACAGAGCCTCGAATGGTGCACACTTAATGCTCGTGTGGTAACTGTTATTATAAGAAAACTCAATCAATGGAAGATGAGTATCCCAACTGCCACCAAAATCCATAACACAAGCTCGAAGCATATCCTCTAGCGTCTGAATAGTACGCTCACTCTGACCATCGGTCTGAGGGTGGTAAGCCGTACTCATGTCTAGTCTTGTACCCATCGCTTTCTGAAAAGCTTGCCATAAGTGTGACGTGAATCGACCATCACGGTCTAAAATGATTGACACCGGCACACCAATTCTCGCTACAATCTCATTGGTATAAATCTTTGCTAATTTCTTCGTTTTATAGTCTTCACGAATAGGTAAGAAGTGAGCTGACTTGGTCAATTTATCCACAACGACCCAAATCATATCATGCCCACTGCTACTTTTAGGCAACTTTGTGACAAAGTCCATTGTTATCTTTTCCCATTTCCACTCAGGAATTTCTGGTTGTTGAAGAAATCCTGAGGGTTTCTAATGTTCGGCTTTCATCTTAGAACACGTAAGACATCTGCTAACGTACTCAACAATGTCTCTCTTCATACCATGCCACCAATACAAGTCTATCAGATCATAGTACATCTTATCCGCACCCGGATGTACTGAATATCTAGAAGTATGAGCTTCATCCATAATCAATTTCCTTACACCACCAACTGATGGAATCCAGATACGATCAAAGAAGTAAATTTTACCATCATCTCGTTGCTCAAAATGTCTTTCTAATCCTCTTAGCCATTCAGTTGGGGCTTTAAGATCCTTGGAAGCTTCGCTCTGCGCTTCCAAAATCTTAGTCTTTAGTCCAGAATGAATAGTAATACTCATAGCACGTACTCGTCTGGGCTTGAGTCTTTCTTTTTTGCTCAAGGCATCTGCCACCACGTTCGCCTTGCCCGGGTGGTATTTGATCTCACACTCGTAGTCACTGAGTAGCTCGATCCACCGCCTTTGGCGCATATTTAAATCTTTCTGGTCAAATATGTACTGGAGACTCTTGTGGTCAGTGTAGATTACACTTTTCGTCCCATAAAGATAATGTCTCCAGATTTTAATAGCGAACACCACCGCACCCAATTCTAGGTCACGGGTGGTATAATTTTTCTCATTCTTCTTCAACTGTCTTGACGCATACGCTATCATTTTGACCCGCTGCATCAGCACGCACCTAAAATCTTGTTTTGATGCATCACAATAGACCACAAAGTCATCGGGTCCATCGGGGAGTGCCAACACAAGAGCATTGCATAGTTTCTCCTTCAGAATTTGGAAAGCTTCATCTTGCTTATTGCCCCACACATAAGCTTTATTCTTTTGAGTCAACAGGGTGAGGGGCTTGGCTATCTTGTAGAAATTCTCAATAAATCTCCGGTAGTAACCCGCCAATCCTAGAAATGAACGGATTTCAGTTGACGATTCAGGAGTCTTCCAGTTCTTTACAGACTCAACCTTGCTAGGATCCATGTGGATACCCTCACGGTTGACCACATGTCCTAGGAACTGAACTTCTTTCAACCAAAATTCACACTTAGAAAATTTGGCGTATAACTTCTCCTTCTCGAGTAAGTCTAAAATCGTCTTCAGGTGGACTTCATGTTCTTCTTCTGACTTTGAGTAGATTAAGATGTCGTCAATGAACACAATTACAAATTTGTCCAAATACGGTTTGTAGACGCGGTTCATTAAGTCTATGAATATTGCTGGTGCGTTCATCAGCCCAAATGGCATGACTGTGAACTCAAAGTGTCAATAACGTGTTCTAAATGCGGTCTTCGGTATATCTTCTTCTCGAACTCTTAACTGGTGATATCTCGAACGAAGATCGATCTTGGAGAAACAACACGCACCTTGTAATTGGTCAACAAGTCATCAATTCTGGGGAGAGGGTAACGGTTCTTTATAGTCATCTTGTTTAGTTCCCTGTAATCAATACACATTCTCATTGAATCGTCTTTCTTCTTGACAAACAGCACGGGTGCTCCCCATGATGAGTGACTTGGTCGAATAAAACCCTTCTCTTGAAGTTCTTTGAGCTGGTTTGACAATTCTAACATTTCTGAAGGGGCTAACCGGTATGGAGATCTAACAACTGGCGATGCGCCTGGAATCAGATCGATGCGAAATTCTACCTCTCGCACATGAGGTAAACCTAACAGATCATCTGGAAATACCTCAGGGAAATCTCGGACAACACGGATGTCATCAAGCTTTTTCTTATCAGCCTTGATACACGCAAGTGATCCAAGATCCTTTTCGATCCTTTTCCGGGCCTCTTCTCGCTCTTGAACTTCATAGAAAAACTAGTCAACGGAAGAGGAATACGGACAATCTTCTCATAACAATCGATGAGAGCTCGGTGGTATGCCAACCAATCCATTCCAATGATAACATCAAAACTACCTAGCCGGGTTGGTAACAAGTCTATTTTGAACACGTGATTACACAAGACTAAGGTGCAACTACGTAAAATGGTATTGGTGCTAACAACTTTTCGTTGCTTAATTCGATATCATAACTAGTGATTAGGAGGCATGGAGCAATATTAATAAAATGTGTAACGCAGAAGATACAACACTCTATTAGTGTAATGATTGTCTTATCTCGTTGTTGATTTATCGTTCTTAGATTTAGGCGGTACTTCTTCCTAAAACCTAGATATGGAAGTCCTGTCACAACTAACCCTATCCGCATAAAGTACTCATGGTTGATTATAATCTATCTTAGAAGTTCAATGATGGTGATCTCACTGACGACTAGCTCATGGAGACTTTACTAACTTATTGCTTAATGACACTTTATATACTAGTAGTACACTTGTCCACATTCATCCTTATGGAATTAGAACGTTATTTGTTGATCATAGGTTACCTGCTAGTCCAACTTGTTCACTAAACATTGAGGGTAAGACAACACTTTATTTGTGATCCCAATCTTATAGATATTTAAATTAAAGATATGGAGAGCTATCCCGGTATTTAGCTAACTATCTATTTGTATTCCTGGACCTAGTTGAATGATAGGTCGCATACTTAAGCACATAAGTGAGTATAAATTGATAAACATAATTCAACACACAACGAATAAGAAGTAATCTATATAAACATAAACCAAAGATTAAATTGTCATAAACTTGGCTAATGACTAAAGGTATTAGCCAATAGTCATTATAACCAATACACATGTCATAGAGGAACGATTAAGGTAAACTAACCAAGTGAATGAATGATACCAAGAACCAAACGCGTATTTAGAGTATAAGAAAATACAAGAGTTTTCCTATAAATTGATGGGCGTTGCAAGACCTTCTTTGCTCCTTCTTTATTCTAAAAGTCGAACTTGGTGGCTACTAAATTGATCAGCCTTGAATGGCCTCTATTGCTTAATGAAATTCGTGTTTAGGGTTTGGTATTTATAGCTACTGGAAATAATTTGATATGCCGTATACGTTGAGGTTGATACGGCGTATTGGGGTTTCCTTGGAGCAGGGACCATGTTTGTCATCTTCCAGAATGTTCTTCGAGTATATCTTTTTGGATACGGCGTATGATACATTATGAATACGGCGTATAGGTGATTGTGTCTTCGTGGTTTCTTGTGAATTTTAGGCGCATATACGCTGTATCTTCTTGATGGATACGACGTATTGAATGCCAGATCAGTAGGGTTCTTGATTTCTTTGTTTAAGCTCCAAAATGTGCACCTTTTAGCTAATCTTCACCAATTACTCTATAATTACTGCAAATAACTAATATAACAGATTAAGTACCAATTTATGCAATAATTATATCAAATGGGTAATTTATATGAAATAAATGATGCTATAAAAGTGACGTTATTTTATGTCATTAAATATTCCCCACTTGAATCCTACTTGTCCTCAAGTAAACTTTAGAAAGATTTGTAAAAATGTATCCCAACCTAAGTTTAGGATCTTTTTCGTTAAGCATTTTTCTTGTTAGATTACTAGCACACAACCAAACACCTCACGAAATAGGAAAATGAAAACACTCAAATCACTTGACTAATGTATGTGGTAACATATAACTAATTCGCTCAATTGCTCGGTCATGATGAGTATTCTATCATAGGCTTGGCAATGACACACATCTCCACCACTAAAGATAAGGAGTAACAATTCTATAAAGGTAAATTGGGTTTTATTTTTGAAGGTTTAAAAGGTTTGATCACTCTTTCTAATCTTTATCGATACCAGTATTCTAGAAAAGATGACAAAGACCATACATACACACCCATAACGATAGGATAGACATATATGATGTAACACCCCCAAAATCAGGTAGCAGCGGAATGGTAACAATGGGGTGCTACGTCAAAGTACAACAATCAAGATATAGGAAATGACCTTAAATGGACGTTTTAAGATAAGATTTCATTCGATGCCATAGCAAAATATCAGAGTTCATACATTAGGTCCCATATGTTTTAAAAGTCATAAACATTTCCACATGCGTTTTTAATTAAACAAAAGCTTCATACTACCAAAAGGTGACTTAAGTTTTTATAGATAAAAGTTGCATCGAATTTAAATAAACACAGAATCCATCTTCATTGATATCCATCACGGCTCCCATCCAAGCTTATACCTTAGGACCTGAAATTAAACATGCTAAAAGTCAACACAAAGGTTGAGTGAATCCATAGGTTTGTCGGTAAAAGAGTGGACCACAAGATTTAAGTAATAGTAGACCATGAATCATATTCAGTAGTCCAAAAAATAGGTATTATTGCACTAAGCTCATGACACCGAACCTTAACACGTAATAAGTAATCGTAATATATGCCCCACGCAGTAAAAAGGATGATGCCAAACAACCAACGTATTATTCAAATGTTAAATGTACCATGAGTCAACTTGTGACCCCAAAGAAAGGTAGGGATTGTCAGTCCCGATAGATCTGTCCACAACACTCGCGCTTACTAAATATAGCAACTCACGGTTCATGATAAAAGGGGACTTAGTGGCAAGGGTACTTAGGCAATAATATGATCACGAAATAGCATACAGTTTTAAAACACTTGTGTCCATAGTAAAACAAGTATGTAATTCTACCCCGTAGCGTTTGTAAAACAAGTAGATAGAAATGGGGCTATGAACTCACCTCGAGTGAATGGTAATCAACAAGTATTCACAATAGAAAAATGCGTCACGAAGGAATCCGAAGGCAACCTAATCCAATATAGGTTGTATAAGTACTAAACACTTTGATTATTTATAGGTCGTATAGCTCATCATACTATCGTTCGGGCTATCATAATTAAGAGGTCATGTAGTGACGTATGAGGAGCTAGGACACTTTAAATCGTAAATCCAACAACTCGTCGATACGCCACCCCGAAGAGGCCTCATTATAAAACTCCCTAGTAATATAGTACTTTGATTAACTAATACCACATATAATTCTATATAGCTACATCACCATCTAATCGTTTTGGTGAAATCATATTTATAAAGTAAAAACGTTTATAAGTATACTTTAGTAAAACTGGCGTAACTTTCTCGTTTTAAGTCCGTTTCTTTCGTTTCTTACGTCCACGCCTTCGTATTAAGACGAGTTATCAAAATATAACATTTTCAAAATTTGAGTTTTTCTGATGAATAGTGATTTTACTGTTCATAACAGTTATATATTTATTTTTATAGATTTAGTTATCGTAAATCTCGTAAATGTCGTAACTTATTCGTTTTAACTCCGTTTTTAGCGATTCTTTCGAGTACGTTCTCGTATTTAAAAGTTTTATCATATTAATGATGTTTTAAAAATATAAGTTTCTGTGGTGAATAGTAATTTTTATAAAAATAGTTTTATAAAAGTATATATTTAACGTAAACTTGAAATCGTCGTATCTTTTTCGTTATAAATCGGTTTTTCGAGTTTCTTATCATTTTGGAATCGTCATGAGGTGTAAATATTTATAAAATGTAAAATTATTGTCTGTAAAACACGAAACTAAAACGAGCCACAAATGGTCGCTCGTAATGTCTCACATTGAAATCATAAATTCCTTTAATTAACTTTTAATCACTAGTTTTATACATTAAACATTTTCCACTTTAATAATATGTTAACATACTTCGTAATTCTTGATTTATTCCATATTATTACAATAGCATATCATATGAAGTAATGTGTACAAATTCATAATCAATGTAAGTTATCCATTTAATGTTTAAAACCCTAAATGAAGTGATTTAGTTATTATCTTAAAACATGTAAACACATAAAAATCGTCGCTCTCTCTCGTGAAGACATAAAGACTTTAATAAAAATAGAGAAACATTATAGTGATAATTGTTGATGATAAATAGTAATATAAACCCTGTTTAGATTTTGAAACCTTGCTGTTGCTGGAATTAAGTTGATACGCTGTATCCGTTGAGGTCGATACCGCGTATTGGGGTTTCCTTGGAGTAGGGACCATGTTTTTCATCTTACAGAATGCTCTTTGAGTATATCTTCATGGATACGGAGTATGATGCATTCTGAATACGACGTATAGGTGATTGTGTCTTCGTGGTTTCTTGTGAAGTTTAGGCGTAGATACGCCGTATCTTCTCGATGGATACGGCATATTGAATGTCAGATCAGTAGGTTTCTTGATTTCTTCGTTTAAGCTCCAAAATGTGCGCGTTTTAGCTAATCATCACCAATTGCTCCATAACTACTGCAAATAACTAATATAACAAACTAAATACCAATTCATGCAATAATTATATCAAATGGGTAATTTACATGGAATAAATAATGCTATAAAAGTGACTTTATTTGATGTCATCAAATATTCCCCTACTTGAATCCTACTTGTCCTCAAGTAGACTTTAGAAAGTTTTGTAAAAATGTATCCCAACCTAAGTTTAGGATCTTTTCCGTTAAGCATTTATCTTGTTAGATTATTAGCGCACAACTAAACACCTCACGAAATAGGAAAATGAAAACACTCAAATCACTCGACTAATCTAGATGGTAACATGTAACTAATTCGCTCAATTGCTCGGTCGTGATGAGTATTCTATTATAGGCTTGGCAAGGATACACATCTCCACCAGCAAAGCTAAGGAGTAACAATTCTATAAAGGTAAATTGGATTTTATTTTTGAAGGTTTAAAGGGTTTGATCACTCTTTTAATCTCTATCAATACCAATATTCCTATAAGGTGACAAAGACTATACATACACATCCATAACGATGGAATAGACACATATGACTGCATTCAAACCTTAACTCGAATAAGCTAAAGAGTAGGACTAGTAGTCTTACCAAAAGTCATAAACCAGCAGGGGCGACAAACCACATATACACATCTATAACGATGGAATAGACATACATGATTGCAATCATTCCCCCACTCGAGTAAAACCAAGGGTTGGGACGAAGAGTAATATAAGGTATGGATCTTCTAACTCTTTCTCCAATAGTAATAACTAACAAGGCGGACAAAATCACACATACATGGCCGTAATGAAGGAATAGACATGCATGATTGCTCACAACCTCATTCGAGTAAGACCAAAGGATAGGAATTAGGAAAGGGAAATAATTATTGTTAAAGAAAATGAAGCAAATAGATATAGGCCTAGGCACAATGTAGCTAGTTACTTTCTCGACCATCCCTTGATAAAGACATAAATTGGTAGACTAACTCACGTTTATAACACGGAACAATCAACGCTTTTGAAGACACGAATCAGACTCAAAGAATATCTCGATCAATAGATCAATGAAAACAACCTAAGTTGACGTTCCCATAACGGTCAACTCCCAATCATCCCAATTACAACTCTAGTGGTAACTTTTACCACGTTATACATACTTTTACATAGTTGGTTTATATTACGTACCAACTCTAATACAACAATACTCTACAAATATCTTTTTTTGTATTTTTTTGATTTTTTTGATTTTTTTTCAAACACTAATGTTGGATATTAGAAAAAGACTCGGTCACCCCGTGTATTTTACTGTTTCATATAGCTCGTAGTTTAATAGTTTATAGT
>BQNB010162563.1:0-10496 GCA_026074375.1 Tanacetum coccineum | reverse complement strand
TTATTCGATTGGGCTTGAGTTAGTCCGCTTGGGTTTTATGTGGCCCGTTCGGTCTACTAGCCTGTCCGGCATATACACGGACAATACCCATTCTTTTCCCTTGCATTATTATTCCCATTCCTTTTCCTATTACCCAATTTGAACCAAACACGCTTTTAGCGATAAGAACCCCTGTCTTGGCGCTTTATGTTAAAAATGAACATGGATGATTATCTCTTTGCACTGATCGATCTTCTAGCGTAACATGTCCACCATTTTAAATTCGTTTGTGTTTTGGTAATAGAATATGTTAATGACTTATCAGTAATTCAGTAAATTATATAGGAAACGAATGAAATAAATATTCTTTGAAATATGATAACCCAATTTGGTTTTTTACAACATAAACGTCCAAGCAAATAATTTCCAATTCGAATTCAAATTTCAGTACACTTGTCACAAGGAGAAGAAAAGTTATATCAGGAAAAACTTTATGAGCTTATATGGACGAATAATTTTTTGCATGATTATTGTTTCTTTGCATTTCACAATAATAAGATGGTGAAACCAAGTCATGTAATTGAAATAGGTCCATTTAGCCTGCGTTTTAATTTTCAATTGGTTGAACATGCAAAATAAAGTTGAAAAAATCATGCGTAAAATAAATCGTTTATTTGGGTTAAGATTTGTTTAACTGTAATCGAAAATTTTCAAGAACACATCTTCAACCGACTTAGTAATGCGAAAAATGACATGATGTTGTTCAAAAAATTGTGGCTTAATCCGACACAACCCAATTCAGCTTAACTTATTTCAATAAGATGTAGGGGTTGTTTGACAATACATTATGATTTAGCACTGAATGAATCATGATGCTGAATGATTCAAAGTCGCTGAATGATTGTTAATCTGATTGAAAACTACTGTTTGATAGTTGTTTTTAAGAGAAAATGATCTTAGTGCATTAACGTTGACATTTTATATGATTTAGCTATTACTTCATATGTCTCATTTTTTTCACGTATTTTACGCACATTTAAAAAGTGTGTAGGGTTATATACATAGTTAGGTGTACTATAAATACATATGTAAGTAGTGTATGAAATAAAAAATGTTCGACGTTCTTAAATGTAAATAAAAGTTCTATCGGTATCCAATTTTTATGCATCTAACAAAATGCATATAAATTGAGTTCGACACTTAAATTTCATAATTATATACACGGATTATTTTATATTGTATGTAGTGATCGAAATATCTTATCTTTTCATATTTTTTGGCCAATGTTTTCTTATGATAACGTGAGGTTAGTAAAAAAATTGTTATGCATATTAAATATTAAAGTGCAGCTACAAGAAAAAGCATATTTGCCTAGTTGAATTTCACGCTGAATGATAGACTATATCTTTGGAGCTGGCCCACTCAGAGGTTATTTGGGCCAATCAGCACCATCATTTTTCATATCAAACAATCTTCTTGCTGACCGACTAGGTGACTCAAACTAAATTATTCCATTAAGTAGCTATCAAACACCCCCTGTTCTCTATTTTATTCAACATCAAAAGAAAATATATAGTATGTACGTTGTTGAAAATTATAATATAACTAGCAAGTGCGTTAAATTTTGTGTTTGTGTAACAGAAAAGTTGGTTTAAAAAATATTAAAAAAAATGATGAGTACAAAATGACAATACATGTATGTGGTATGTCTTTCGAGTAAAAAATCCTGTGTAACTAAAATTCTTCCTGTACCGTTGTACGTATAATGTGAAACTGAATTTGAACTGTCTCAAAAATTGTTCCTTTAATTTTAAAACCGGTTTTTTAAGTAATTCGATTGAGCCATCGGGTTATGGTTTAACTAGTTTAACCGAGGTGCAATCGTGTTTTTCGGTCAAAACTAGATTCCGGTCACCCTACCGTGCATAATTCAACCGATCGAGTCAACCTGGTTTCTAATATACGCATTGTCTAAGTCAAACTCAGGCCATAAATGAGTTACCAAAAATAAAAGTTAATCACATTGCGACACATGTACAAAATTAACTGCCTAGGTGATTTTAAAGATTGTAAGCATTATTATTAGGCAATTATTATGTTCATTTTGTATTGGTTCTCTTTTATTTCTCATTCATACTACACATGTCTCTCATCACAAACTTGTTTTTTTTTTCTATAACACTTCCATTACCCACCGGCCGGAGAATCGTTGTAAACCATCGGCCCCAACCACAGATATCGGTCAACACCGCGCCACCCACGGCTGTCATGACCGCGATCACCATAGATCTTGTTCTTATACTACGTTCTAAACACTACATACTTAAAATTTATGTAACCTTTTTGCTTATAATATATCAAAATTTAACAACAAATCACAGATCTTGTATCTATTTCAAACACTTTTCTTCCTTTATCAGGCGCAACAACCGCTAAAGCTGCCGAGACACATCCGAAACAGAAACAACTGAAACTCTTAACCGCCGCAAAAAATCCCGAACAGTGTTTTTGTTCATGGTTTCATGATCATGTTGTTTGAGTGAGACAAAGGGAAAAGACAAAAAGTGTGTGAAATTTTAATTATATTATATATTTTAATTTAATAGTATTAGGTATTGGAGAATCTGAGAGAAAAGTGCATGGAACTCATGAAACTCATAAAGATTGTCCCAAATAATCGTACATGCAACTCATGGAAATGGTCCCACATAATGGCATGGATAAAAGTGAGAAAGTTTAGAATTAGAGTATAAATCACTTTGACCTGTTCCACAATATCGAACTTTAGGTTCTACCCATTCAAATAAACAGAATTGGAGTATAATAGTTGTGCTATGACCTTGTAGTTACATGCCAACAAAAACATGCTACAATTATTTGAATTACTTACCAACTTAATCTTTAGAATTGGAGTATAAAACACTTTGCCATGCATGATGATCCAGTACGTAATTAACTATAAAGGTATATCTCAAGTTATATACTATTGCTCAAGGTATACCAAAATAGCTTTTTTTTTTAAAAGCTAGAATTTTATAAACAAAGGAACCCAGAAGCAGGGAACCAACAAACCAAGAACTGTACAAGAACACCAAGAGGGCGAGGACACCCAAGAAACTGTACAAGAAACTATACCAAAATAGCTAGGCCAGGATATATCCTAATTCTTTGAGCTATGAATTGATACGATATAATAATAATACGAATACAAAAGGGGTCGTTTAGTTGACGAAAAACATCTCTATCTTTATCAAGAAAATTTTCATGTGAAAAGAAAAATATTGAAAATCCGTTTAGTCGTATTCATTTTCAACAATTTTCAAAAAAAGTGAAATTCTCGTTCTCACTTTTTTTCAACATTTTTCAAAAAATTTTGAAAATTCCCATTTATCATTCTCATTTTTTTTCTTTCTCATTTCTTCTCAATAAAAAGAAAAAGGGCAAATGGCACAAAAAGGCATTTAACTTAAAGTCTTTTTCCAATCAAGGTACTCTACTTTTTTTCTTGCACATAAAAAAGCCCAACTTTTTTATAGCCAATTTAGGTTTTTTTTGTCACTTTTCGATAAAAAAAACTAACGGTCATTTCGTTATTTCTCTAAATGAATCTTTTATGAAATTTAGGGGGTTGTTTGACATTTATTCACCACAAACAACTAGATTAGCATTCACGAAATTCAAAAAACTCTATAATCAAACTTCTCCTATGTTTTCAGTAACTTTAAAAAGTGTAAAAAATGTTGTATACTATTCCATATGTATCAAAATCTTGCAAAGATTCAGTTATAGGTTCTTACAATCTAAAAACTCAAACTGAAGTAAAATATGCAGAACTCTACCCATATTGCCTTAAATCTTTTAATTGCCTTAAATCAATTAAACATCACAGTTAAGGCTTCCCACTACGGTTCGGTCAACCGACTCGGTCGACCTCGGTCGCTGTCGGTCGCCACCGTAGTGGCTAGCCGGTCGCCGGAGACCGAAACCCAAATTCGTCGTCCTCACGACAATTCTCGACCGATAAACAATTAAATAAAAAAGTGATTATCCAAGTTTTAATATAAAAAAAAACTTGTTTCTATTTTTATTTTTATTTTGTCTGTGTAGATGAGTGTGTTTGCGTGTGTTGTGGGAGAAAGAAGAAGTTATGTTTTTTTAATTTAATTATTTTATAAATATATAATTTACACTATAAGTCTTTGATTTATGTTTGTATTGTCATTCTTTTGTAAATAACTAATAAGTTATAGTTAGTGATATTTTGAGTAAAAAAATGATATTGTTTTTTATGTATTTAAATTATTTTGTAAAGTTTTTATTTAATAAAATTTAATTATGTTGTTAAAAAAATGGAGAAAAAAAATGAAAGTCGCCTCATAGTGAGAAAAGGTCGCCTGTAGGTCGTCGGAGAAAGAAAGTTGATGTGGCGCCGAAAAGTACAAGTCGGGACCTATAACGATAGTGGGCAGCCTAACTCATCATTTTTTGGACAAGTGTATGTATACATAACGAGGTATATTACGCTTTGCTGTGATGATAAGTTGCCAACAATCGTCGGCATATATATGCTAAAATAGAATATATTTATATCTAAAAAAATCAGGTCGAAGTTGTTTGTGTATTAAAAGTTATTATTTCAGTTTGTTATGAGTTTATAACTTTCAATTCTTATGCCTCATTTCTTTGTGTGAAAATTAAAATTTAACTTTTATTAGATTTTTACTAATTGGTAATAGTTTGTTAATAATATGTTATACAAAGTATTATATTTTATTATAGTTTGTTAACCATGTGTTTTATAATATATTGTGTTTTTATTATCAACTAATAAAAATGTAACTAGAAAAATAATTTAGTCATCGGTTCGGTCTTAGTCCTTATAATTTAGTCTTTTCGGTCTTTGGGTCGGGTCAGGTGTGGCCGGCCCGGTCCCGGTTTAACCCATGTTCACCCCTGCATGTATGGCAAATTAACTTGGCTAACCCTAATTTAAAAGATGAATATTACAACCACGTCATTTTTACAAACAAATTCCCACACCATGATATGGCAGATGTTATGGACCAATTATCTCAGGAATGAATTACTTTATATTCATTCAATGGCTTGTGTTTACTTTGCAACACAACCCGTGCTATCTAATCAAATAAGTGTACGTGTCAGTGCATTTATTTATGTCAAACGAGAGAAATCTTGTTTTTATCGATGTTGTTTTTGAAAAATAATTAAACATATCAGTTTCTCATCTAAAAAGATTTTCAAAGAATTTTCTATCGCTCAAACAATGTCTACAGCTCTTTAAATAGAAAACGAGACATTATTTGAGGGGGAGAAATAGTCAAATTCTTTCAAAAATTGATCTTTCAAAAAGTCATATCGGAATAAATGGAAAAAGTGTTTTTCAATAACGGGTTATCAATTAAAGGGGAGTTAATGTATTTGTAACTTAATTGGTTTTAAGATGTTATTGAATATAATCTTTAGGGTCTAAATGGCAAAATATAAGACTTAGAATCCTAATTATAAACTTAAGGAGTTAATAATGTTATTTCTATAACTTAGCTAGACTTAGTAATAAGTTTAAATTAGAAATAGAAAAGTATATAAAGCACAACGACCTTTTTTGCCAATTGTTGGATTTTGGCCGGTTATACGAGATTAAACACATTTCGCTCTCTTCATAATCCAAAATTCAAACTCGGTTTCAAGGCAAGAGATTCACATCTAATCGTTCATAGTTCATTACTCATCATCTAGGTAAAAAAATTAGCTTAAATCTCCTTCTTCTCTTGATCAAATAAAAATGGATTAGGGTTCATAAGTAAAAAAGTTAAGGTTTTTGTCCAACTAGTTGAGGGGTTTTGATCAATAGGGTGTGTCTTAGATGGGTGTGAAACAATTTTTAATATATCTCAACCATTTGTGAGTTATGTCGATCTTTGTAAGTTGAATAAAGCGAAACATGTGAGTTATGGTTGAATAGTTGTGGGTTTGTATTAAGTAGCTTTGTATGAGCGTTCTTATGCTATTCAAACATGTTTGTGCCTCCTTAATCCTCTTTTACTTGGAAAAGTTAGAATTTAGGACGTTAGTGTAAAACGAATGGCTATACATTTTTCTCATAGGGTGTGAAATGTGTTGTGAACAGATGTAGACCTTTAAGTGAGTGTTATATGTCCTATAAATGGCCCTTATCATGTTTTCCATGTGTTTCTCTTATATGTGTGCTCGAAATTTCATCTGTCAAGCTTAAAATGTTATATAAATCTTGTGGTTTTGTTTCTGTGATGTTATTGATTGATATGTGATGATTGTTAGTAATACTTATTGGTTTTTAAATGATAAAACCTAGGATAAGTAACTTTTGAATGGAGCGTTAATTGCATAGAATGCAACTCTTAGATTTATGAGACTAGTAACATTAGTAACTCTCATAGTAATGTCAAAAGCATATTTGGTCTCATCTTATGCCTCGGGTCCGAGGTCTGACCAGGTAACTCGATTTAAGTCCACCAAAACAGAACGTGCGAAAATTAACATAGATCTGACCTATGAAAAAATTCGCCATGGGTTGGCAAGGCCCTGAGGTCTGACCAGAGAGGTCAAGCCAAATGCACGTGTTCTAGTTTTGGCTGGCATAGACTTAAAATTTCATATAAGGGTATACACATAAATGTGACAAAAACGTGTACAAGAAGCATGCAAAACAACTTGTAGCACAAAGTTAAGAAAACATTTTGTTAACCTTTTTGGTATAGACATCATTTTGTCAAATGTTCACGGTAGCTCCATTTTGGACGCACAAAGAAGCGGAGAAACAGGTCAGCGCGAAGCGTATTAAAAACCTGACTTCATTTGGGGAATCTTACTTCAACCCGCCTTAAACTTCTCTTATAGTTTGTCCATAATGGGTGAGCCGTACTTCCAATTGACTAATGATGCTATTTGTATGTTAAGAAACCCTTTTGTTAACATTAGTTTTATTGTTGCCAATATGGTGGGATTACAAATTGATCAAACCCTATATTGTACTCCTACTTGGTCCGAAGACACAAGTAATTCCAATAATTCCCTCATATGCCGAAGCATGTAGTGGGGCGGGAGAAAATTAAAGATCAATTCAACCCCATATTGCGCATGTAAAACTAAAGCTTCACAAGAAATCAAATTTCATAGTTTAATGTCCGTATTAATTTGTCCAAAAACCCCGGTTTCGCAAATAACACATAACTGGTCACAAGGAGTAAAATTACGTGTGTAATATTAGACATGTTTTAATCCAAGTTTCTCTATAAGTTGTAAGTCCGTTTTCAAGAGTTTCATAAAGTCTTATATGCAAATATTGGTTCATCACATGGCATATCACATATAAGCAATCAAAACAGACTAAAAAATGGATTAAAATTGAGGAACAAACTCTTATAATGAAAGCAGTAAATCACATAATGCCTCGAGTTCTCAAAAGAGTCTTCCCCAATTGGAGAACCATAAGACTCTCACTAGGTTTTCTGCTAAAGTGCCTAGATCGCCACATCCATCATATAATATGATTGCGTGAGTCTTATAGCCGAGATAAAACAAGAATAGAATAACATAGCAGCTTAATTAACATTTAATTTTAATCTATTCTTATTTTATATCAATATAACAAATGTGTTGATTCTAGGTTGTTTATTCATTATTTATGGAAAGTATTGCATATAGTTTCCATAATTTTCCTCGTAAAACAATAAATAAAACAATATGTCAAGATTTCATGCAGCCCTAGCGTGTTTAAATCGTATGTAATATATAAATACTAAACGAGTTGACTCGTGATGCCACTGTTGGAATTTAACAATCAAGTTAACCATTAACTCTTACGAGTACGCAGCGGATATTGATCTAGTTTAGCATCAACAATTAACACACATATAAACACAATAAGGAACATGAAAAGTAACTAGAAAACATACCCTTGAAGTCAACAGCAAGTATTATGAAACAAGTGACTAAATTGTCACCTCTACGAGAACTCACACAAACACGTCTAACAAGCACGCCCGGATGCTAGTCCCACCTCACGTATACCCAAACAACCTTTGTTATACCAACCAACAACTGAAATCAATCACCAAAAGTCCCAAACACTTCTGTACCGAAAATCAGGTTGGAAGATTAGGGTTATCACCAATTTCGGTTGAACCGAAATAGGGCAGTTTCAACCGAAAATCACCTAATCTAAAACCCTAAGTGTTTCTGCTTGTTGTCACGATTGAGAACTAGTTAAACCTGAACCTTAACCCTGCTGGAAACCTTGTAGGATCAGATCACACTTTGATCACCCTTAATGATGTTACCGAAATCCAACAGAAAAAGAAAAGATGAACCGAAAATCAAATGAACCCTAATTAGGGTTTATGATTGAATCTGATTTAATGAGAGGTATAAAGAAAAGAGTTTTTGTGTTTCTTTTGTGTTTTGTGTCGTCCTAATGAGCTAGGGAAGAGGCTATATAAAGCCCTCAAACCCTACTCATGATAAGAATAGTAAACTAGACTCCTAACCTTATCACAAAACTCTTTCCCTCCTTATCCTATGAAAATGAATCTAGACACCTCCCAAGAACATTCTATGACCGGCCAATGCACAATAGGTCCATAGAATTTCGTGTCTTGCTCATTTAGGTCCTTCGGTTTAATTTAGAAACATTTCGTGAAGTTACAAACGTACTCTAAATGTTTTATCGTGTGTGCCCCCAATAGGCTCACACACTTCTAGTTGTATGTGTGCGCATCCAACTACCATAATCCAACAGAATTATCATCAGATTGGTGTTGGTGTAAGTTTAAAGGATATGGATCTTGTGTTGTTTTCAAGTGCAAAAAGCCTTTCAGCACATTTAATGGATTATCTGTAAAGAACTTTGATGGAGCTTCTTTGCTCACAAAAGATTACATTCCACGTAACATTAAGGGATATTTGAAGAAAGAGGAGATAGGAATCCACGATTCATATATGATATGGTTGCATTATATAAGGGGTAGAAGATGGGGATGGAAGGAAGCAAAGAATTTTGTAACATTTAGTTTCTTTGAGAATAATGAAGATGTTGAGGTGAAGGAGTGTGGTGTAAGACTAATTTATGATGAAGATTCACAGCAAGACGTCACAATGTTGAGTATGTTACAAGACCTCCCCACTCCATCACAACTTGGTGGGGCCATGACCTTGGGTAGGCGTTATGGATCTAGCAGCTGGTCTTGGTAGTCCTAACAAAAGCGTTTGTAATTTTTATTTGTTTTTATCAGTAATTACTTTACAATTTTGATTTATTAATCGTGAATGTTATATTTTAGTTTTTTGTAAATAAATTTATGGTAACAAACTTACTTATAGGTTTGAGCCATAATCTGTGTTCATCTGTTTTGATAAATTCTAAATTTTAATCTGTTTGCATCCTCTTTTGCATCTATCTTTCTTTCATTGTATGTCTATTTTTTAAAACTTTTTTCCTGTTATAGGTATGATTGTGCTTTACAGAAAGTTGTTCCAGGTCGTACCAGATGACTTTAAGCATATGTGGCATGAGTGGGCCCTACGTGGACTTATATCGTTCAGCCTTGTTTCGCATATCACCTTAAGTCTACTAGGCAATGTACGGAAATACAATCCAAGAACACGAGTCAGAATGGCTCTTTGCTTTGCCTACTTATTAGCATTAGCAGTTGCATCCCAAGCACTTGGTGTTATTACCCGAATCACCTTAGACGTATGTAGCAACACCTCTCATTTCAGTTCAGAAAATACTTGCAAACAAAAAACAAGTGAACTCATGTCTTCTTGGGCTCCTTTTCTTCTCCTTCACCTTCGGGATCCAGATGCTATTACCGCTTTTGCATCGGAAGATACCAGCTTTCACTAAGACACTTTGTTGAGATTGTATTTCAGTTTGCAGTAGCTCTTTATATCCTCTTGCTGTCTTGGCCACGCTTTTCTGCTCTCCCTAAACTTAGCGTATTGGTTTACTTAGCCGGTTCCATCAAGTGTTTCGAGCGTATTAAGGCTCTACGTGTAGCAAACGCTTTCGTGACTCGATGCTTGGTCCTCCTGACGCGGGTCTCAACTATCCTAAGTTTTTGGAGGATTTACAGTCATGAAAAAGTCCCAGGGTTTATATGTAAACGTGGAGGAGGTCGCTAAACTCTCCCTTACAGTTAATAATCATTTATATCCTGAAGAAGGTAAAGAAATATCTGAAAGCTTATGATCCATTTCAAACATTCAAACGGATTTTTGTTGATCTTATCCTTACGTTTGAGGATACAGATAGTAGTCAATCCTACTTCCGCCATCCTAAATCAACCAATGCCTTCTGTGTTGTTGAGATTGAACTTGGTTTTGCGTTTGACATGCTTTAACCAAGCCTAATATTGTTGTACATTTAACGGGATTTTTCTTAAGCTTTATTAGCCTATTTGTCCTTCTTCTGGTACCTGTTGGCTTCCATTTTCTTTGTTATGACGACAAAAATTGAG
>BQNB010162562.1:0-14546 GCA_026074375.1 Tanacetum coccineum | reverse complement strand
TATTATTAAAAAACAGAATTATTAAAAAATTTAATTATTAAAAAACAGAATTATTAAAAAACTGAATAAAATATTTTTAATAAAAAACTCTTCCCGGGCGACATGTCGCCCGGGAAAGAGTTTATTAAAAAAATTTAATTATTAAAAGACTGAATTATTAAAAACTGAATGAATTTTTTTTGTAAACGTTTTCCGGGCGACATGTCGCCGAGGATTCTACCCACGAAAATTTTCAGTATCGCGTCAATTTAGCTAAAAGACAAAATCTACAATTTTTCCCTAGCGACATGTCACCCGGGAATGTCGCCGGGGATAACAACACTATTAAAAAGTAGATCTGGTCATTTTTGCAATGACCAATTTGCAAAGGTCATGCTTAAATACGGAGTCACTCATCGTCTCTCCACCGCGTATCATCCACAAACAAGTGGACAAGTTGAGGTTTCCAATCATGGTTTGAAACGAAAAAGGATTCTGGAAAGGACCGTGGGCGAAAACCGTGCCTCTTGGTCGGATAAATTAGATGATGCACTTTGGGCCTTCCGCACAGCTTACAAAACACCCATCGGGTGTACTCCATATAAGTTAGTGTACGGGAAGGCATGTCATCTACCGATCGAGTTAGAGCACAAAGCCTACTGGGCCCTCAAGCATACAAATTTTGATGTTCAAACTGCGGGTGATCACAGGAAAGTTCAACTCAATGAACTTAATGAACTTCGTGATCATGCCTACGAGAATTCTTTAATTCTATAAAGAGAAAACAAGAGAATTCCATACTCAAAAATCTAAATCGCGTTTTTCAACGTCGGTGAATCGAGTCCTCCCTTTAACTCTAGATTGAAATTTTCTCGGGCAAGCTTAAGACCCCTCTGGAGTGGACCATACACTGTAACCAAGTTTTCCATATGGCACTGGTCAGTTAATCTTCAAAACTCCGGGCCAAATTCAAAGTGAATGTCATCATTGAAACACTACATTTGGAGGGACATACCAACCCGAGGTTGTCCCGATCTCCAGACGATTCCCACTGGACCAATAAATTCGGGGGACGGGTCAAGCATAGCGACCTTAAACAAGCGCTTCGTGGGAGGCACCCCATGCTTATCAGTAGTAGTAATAAATAAGTGTTTTTGTGTGAGGAGGCTTACATTTTCCATTACCCGTGTTTTGTCCATGTTTTGTGTGCTTTGTGTTGTATGTCCAGGATTTCCCGGATTGTGAAGACTCTCATGCTCGCAGTATCCACAAGAGTTTCACATCCTCAGCTTCATTTTGGGAATCCAGTATCCAAATCTAATCGACTAACGTTTTATCTTTTGGCACACTTCATAAACGGCCTTAGATTTACGTAGGTACCCCTTTGAAACATCGAGGACGATGTTTAGTTCTAGTATGGGGGGGGAATCTTCGATTTGATTTTTGCCTGCAGTCGTTGTTATCACATAATCCCGTTTTACCACCAAATTTTTGCAAAAATACCAAAAAAATGAAAAAAATTTAAAAATTTCAAAAATAGAATAAGTGTTTTTGTCTTTTTTTTTGGGTAGAGTAAGAATAAATTTTTGACTCGATCGGGCGTGTTGAGCCCTAGCTAGTTCTTTTAGGCCAAAGCTTTCACGAATTGCTTTGAATTCTTAAGTGAAGAACGAGAAATGATAGAGTTAAATATAAGTTTATGTGTCAAGCAAGATTCGTCTAAAAACTTATATGAATAACTTGTGTTCTTTTTCTCCCATAAGCTTCTAATCCACCTAATCATACGTGTTCGATTTAATTCGGCTAAGTCAATCGATGTTTTCAGAAAAAGCTTCAAATTTGTGACTTGATTCTTTAAAAGCAAAAGTTTTGAAAAGATTTAATGCCAATAAAGCATACATTTGATTATATGGAGCAAGTAATAGATGTGTCGTGATATCCCACTCCGCTAACCACGAGGTGGGGGTTCAAACTAAGACATCTTTGCTTCTAGGGACTTGGTGTGTCGTGATATCTCACTTGGAAGAAAGGTCTAGGTGAGGGTTCAAACTAAGACACTAATCCTTAGCCATATTAGGAAGAAGGTGTTGATGTGATTTCCCACTACGCTAGCAACGGGGTGGGTTTTCAAACTAAGAACACCGGACGTTGGTTGTGATATCCTACTAGGGAGCGAGGCCTAGGTAGGTGTTCAAACTAAGCAACGCATTCCTAGCTTTAAGAACTTATGATTATAATGATGAAGATTAATAATAATAATAATAAATAATTTTGAATTCTATAAAATCACTGTTGCAAATTCTTAATTAAATGGTTCTTTGAGTCAACATTCATTTTGTAACTATGAGAATAAGTTGTATCTAATGGTTGAAGTTACAATCGCGCACACACACTAATCATTGTATCCTATGTCGGGAGTTCAAAAGTTCTACAAAGCTCAATAAGTATGGGAGGGCTTTTTACACCAAACTATATATTGACAATGATCTCGTTTAATTGCTTGCTTAAAACATAAGTTGAAAAAGTGTGGACGAAGAAATTTTCCGTTAAGGACATCCGTAGATCACTCTATGGACGTTTCTCACTCTATGATCCCATTGTGAGTTAAATAAGAAAGACAAACCATTCAAAAAAAAAAAAAAAAAAAAAAAATTAGATAGTCAATGTACCTACAAAATAATGGTGTTTAATTGGGATTTGTCGAAAGCTATAGATTCTTTCCTTTAACACAAACACTTTGCTACTTTTCAAAGTTATTAGTCGAGGGGGATTGAGATTCTTAGTTTTTGTAAATGCTTACTTCATAGCATTGCGTGAGGACACGGCAATACCTTAGTATGGGGGATTTTGGTATGTGCTTAAATACACATACCTTTTACCTTTAAAAACGAGCTAAAATAATCAAAAACGGACTTAAAATGCCAAAGATACGCTTGTTTTGCTAAATGTATTGTGCAGGAACGGATAACCAAGAAAAGGACGAAAAACAAAGCCAAAACGACAAAACTGGACTCGGAATGGAAAAGACTGTGAAAGACAAAGCCAAATCAAAGCCGGAAAGTCAATCCAGTCAAAAAGTCAACAGAAAAGTCAACTGGTCAAAGTCAAAGTCAAAGCCCAAGTCCCAACTCCCGGGGCCAAAGTTCAAGAAATATAAGTTTTTTTATTTTTTTTTTTAGGGGCAGAAATTGCCAACCCTAAACTTAATTTATACAGGATAAAAGAAGAAAAATAGAAAGACAAGAAGGGCTTATTTTGCAAATTTGCCAAAGAAACAAGTAGGGGGGCAAAACTGCCAACCCCCCTAACTTGTACACCAAAGGGACGAAAAATGCAAAGAGTTATATAACTCTTGGGGACTTGTTTTGCCAAGTCCCCAAAAGTTATTTAACCACAGGGACCATGTATGTAATAAAAGATATAACCTTGAGGGGTCATTTTTGCCAAATGGTAAAACCCCACTCTGTTAACAGCTCAAACCAATTTTCCCGCTCTCTTTTTCCCTCCCAACACACTCACGGGTGTTTATACCCGTTTTACCCCATGAACCTTCACCACCACCATGGTTATTAATCATCTCCCCCCTCCTCCACACCTTATCCCAGCCTATAAAGATGCCAACATTTGCAATCATCCCACATCCCCCAAGACCCATTTCGACGGCTTAGATTGAATTTTGAGCGAAGATTGAAGTGGCTAATATTAGAAGCCTTTAAACACACTCACACAACAAACACACCTGTGGTTTAGTGTCTACAAACAACACAACAAGAAAAAGAAGACTTAGATTACATTTTCGGCTATAAATAAGCCTTGTAAGGTAAGCCATAGTGGCAAAGTGGTAGCTATTTTAAAGATTTAATATGCAGATTTTAATTAAAGATTTTATTGTAAATTTAAAGTATTTTTAAGTTAATTGTCCTATGTATGCACTGTTTATTTTCATTTATTAAAAAAATTAAGCCATTTTTTTACTCAAATAACTCTCAACAAGCTAATTTGAGCTTATCTTAGTTAATAATGCACAAATTCATTTAATCCTTTAAAAAGCTCTCAAATACCTGTCTCATGTGAATTAAATCCATAAGATGTTCCATTGTGAATTAGATTTGTAGAAGCTTTTGGAGAAATAAGCTAACATAAGCTTATTGAGCTTATTGCTCAGGGAATAGAGGCTAGGGAGCCATTAGGACAGGTTTTTAGGTCACTCACTCAGAAAGAGTGACCTTGGTCCTGAGACAACAAAAATCCAAGGTCTCAAATTTCTATTTTTCATTTAGCTTATCTTTTAGCTTAAGGAATTAGCTTATTTGCCTTTTATCTTTACAAATGCATTAGTTTAGGGTTGTTATTTGGCTGTTGTGAGTTTTTATTGCTTAATTTTGTTCTATATTAGTTTATCTCTTAAAAATTGTCATAAGAGGGTAATAAGCTAGCTGAGAAAACCTACTAGCTTAATTTCATTAATACAAGTATTTTTAAGTTTAAAAATAGCTTAAGTAGGTTAAAATAAGTAGGAGTAGATAAAAGGTTTTTTAAGTTTTAGCTTAAAAATGGATTTTAACCACTCTTTGGTTTGACAGTTTTTAGATAAAGGGGTGTTTGGCACAAGACCAAAACGGGTCAAAAAGGGTTTTGGCATGGGTTATGGTTACTTGGTCAATTTGAACACAAGTTTTAAGTCATTCTTAGGCTGTTTTTAAAACATTTTTAGTTGGAAAATTGTATTTCCAAGGTTTTCCTAAACCTCAATTGAACTGTTAAGATTTAAGAAATCCCACAAGTGCTTATTTGATTAAGCACATGGTGGTTCGTCAGTTTATACATCAAAAAAGTTTGTATTTTGTGTGTTAAAAAGGGGCTGTCCAAGCCCTTTGTCCTCTTTACTTTGTGAGTCAAATTTACTCAAGCATCCCTGTCACAGTTTGTAAAAAGCCAAAAGAGCTTTTTCACAGCCAAAAATAAGCAAGTAAAAAGGGTTTTTACAAGTCCAAAATTTGTGCATAAGTCCATTAGATAGAATACTCAATCTGTCAAAGCTTATTTGTGATTTTAGAGCTTATGTTTGACAAGCTTAAAATAAGCGTCAAATAGTACCCTTGAGCCTTGCCTTAAAGTCTCCCACTGGTGGCAAAGGGGATCTTTAAGCTCATCTTTCTCAGCCTTTAAGCCAACTTAAGCCCAAGTATTTGGCTTATTTTAAGAGGCTTATAAAGCCCTAGAATAAAGTTTTCAAAGTATCACCTTTGATAAGCTATTTTGGTTGCTTATTTTTACGCCCAAAGAATGCCCTTTGGCTGTTTACTACCAACAGAACAACCACCCAAGTTTAGTACTGTAAGTGGGTTTAAAGCCACACTTTGGGCTTATTGAGCTTATTTACCATAAGCTCAAATTGCTTCCCCTCTTAAGCATTTTAATAAGTTAGTTTAGAGATAGTTTTTAAGCTTATTATCCCTCTTTTTTTTCTTAGCTTATTTGCCAAAGTAACTTAGTAAAATTTTAGCTTTTAGGCCATTTTAACTGCTGTCAACTTTCAACTTATTTTATAGCTTATTCTTTTGAACCACAAAGTCAAAAGTGTTTTTTGATAACGTTAAAAGAATTAGCTCCTTAAATAAGTTTGTAGTTTTAAGTTTAGTGCTAAAAATCTTTTTTGAATAAGCTAAAAAAATTAAGCAAATCGTAGGGTCCTGTTTTGTCACATTCCCAAATAGTATAGGGGCACCCGTTTTTACATAGTAGGTGTATAAGTATCACCAAAATGTTGCCCCCCGCGCTACCCTAAAGTTTAGATTTATACACTTTCTACCCTAGAAGTATTTTATAAAAAAAAGTGGGAAAAAAGAATACTTTTGGTCCGGGTGAGCCAAGACTCGGAAGCCCGGGACCAAGCAACTACCTCCCCTTTAACTCCCCACACACATTACCACTGACACAGAGGCGCCCTTGGGTCTTTTTCGTTAAAGACTCAAGGGCAATTGTATTTAAGGGTGTTTTGGCACAATAAGCCCATAAGCTGTTTAGCTTATTTTTTCCGGGGCTCATATTGTAAACGCTAGTTGTGTGTTTGGTATTTATCGTAGGTAGCTATAGACTCAAGTAGTTTGAGTAAATTTTTCAAGAATTTTTTGGTAAACGTTTAATATTTTATTATAATTTAATTTAGTTTAAAGATGTTTATTATAATTCATAATAAATACAAAAATTACAAAAAAATATTTGCTTATTTTAAGAAAATTTCTTTTGTCATCTAGTTTTGTAGAAAAATATAAAAGTATTTCGTAGGGTCATTTTTATTAACTCTACATCTTTAAAAACGGATGGAGGGCCCCACCCCCCTGTCCCTCCCCCCCCTCCCCTCCCCCCTCGTCCCCGGGTACGGCTATTTTTGTTTTGACATCGTTTTTGGTCTAACGAACTCCGTATTTCTCGTCTAGTCTTTTTCATTCTTCGTTATTTGAAACCCTAAGTAAGTTTTAGAATTTAAAAAATTATTCCGTAGATTATTTTTTTTAAAGATTTTAGGTTTTCCCCCCTTTTTGTCCGGTATTCGGGCTCGTTTTCTAGTTTTAAATTTCACAATAATTTTTAGGTATTTCTTAAACGTTTTATCCGTAATTGTTTAATTGACTTATTCAACTTCCAAACTCATTCCTTTCCTTTCCTTCAAACGTCAAATCTTTCGACTCGTATCGATTTAACCATTCCATGCCGTCGTTGGGATTTCTACGCCCGTGAAAGCCCTATACTACTTCTCGGTATCATTGATTGTTGGTTTTAACACATCTTATATACATTTTATATTTTATTATATATATATGATAGATACGGTGTATGAATCCAATCCGGCACGATCAAGTTATCACATAACATAACTTCCACATAACTCACATATGGGATAGTATACATAGTCATCAGATAGATGATCATTGTACCCACAATGTATGCAGAAAGGAAAGGGTATTGCTGGTCTAGAAGGTTTGAATCTTGAAGAAGATTCACCTTGACCAATGAGATGCTGAGTAGTCTTTACGAAAGACATGAATTCTGTAACACCTCGAACCAAACAACTTTGGATTACGCAGCAGAATTAGCAATTGGTGTATACGAAAAAAAGCACCATTTACTAAGAAATACAAAAATGTAACAATGAGGACGTTTTAAAACAAAACCACGAGTTCCATTATTAATCAGAGTTAAATGCGTTCAGGTCCTCATAGGATCGCAACCAAAACCATTACAACATTTGAAAAACTATTGTTTCAAAATAAAGACATTCTTTTAGATCAACTTAAGACATTGTTTTTTAAAGACAAGGAACACACAAGTAGTCTTTCACCAAATTCATCACACGCACGACACCTCCACGCCAACGTTGCCTTCATCCTTGCTTACCTGGGATAAAACATGTTTAAAACGTCAACAACAATGTTCAGTGAAATTCATAGAGTTTAAAATAATCAATAAGTAATAATCTTTGAACACATAATTAGTTCTCGGGAATACATTGCAATGAATACAATGTATAACAATATATTTTCTTTCACGCAATAAGCTCATGACACTGAACGTTAATAATACATATGTCATTTCATATGCTAAGGTGCCCTAAACAAGGTATTATTGTCATATACCAACTACTTCTAAATACAAAATGTCTGTTTGACAGGGTGTTCACAAGGATTCATATCCCGGACCGGGTTGTCAAAGCTAATAGATCATTTAATGCATTAGCGTTCACCTCATAAGGCGATTAACGGTTCATGAAATAAGGGACTTCGACAATAGCTAGTTATGCGGAAACAATCTCATAATCGGGTCTAGCATACCATAAAATCATATGTGTTCGATTTTATAAAACAAACATGTATCCCCCTCGCGGGTTTAAAAACAATTAAAACAGTTCAAAAGTGAGACTATAAACTCACCTTAAGCAAAAGATCCAATTCAATCAAATCAACAAGCGCAAATAGCTTCGCGTCTTAACCGCGACCTATATAATACATATATAGCGATACGTGACTAAAAGTATAATAATTTATATAATGCATACTTGCATCTATATATCTATATATATATATATATATATATATATATATATATATATATATATATATATATATATATATTACTATTACGTACATACAATCATATACTATAATCCCTAAGTACGACGCAAAATATTTCTCTTTGGCGCACTAACAATATCACATTGTTTTTCATAAAGTTTCCATTTTTAGAAAGTTACCGAAAGTAAGGATAATATAATCCGAACTTCATATTTCGTTATCAATTAACTAAAATTACGAACCTTTTGCTCATTATAGACTATATTCAAAAGTTTACGTTCATTACCCCAAAAATAACCAAACTTGACTCGGTTGTAAAAAACGTTTCATTATTAAAGTTACAAGACTATTTCACATAGCGCGAAATGTAGCTAAAGTCCGAAACGAACACTATACCTCATTATCAAAAATAACTTTCAAAAATTTCTCGACTCGCTACGGGTTAGTCAAACTTTCTGGTCAAACTTGGTCAACACTAAACCCATTAAAACGACTTTTTTGACGTAATTCGACTATCAAAACATGCTTAGCTATCCTATTTAAGCATACCAAAATCATCAAAATTTGGTCAATAACCAAATACACTTTCAATAATTTCCGCACTTGAATCTTATAGCAATAATCATAATACACATAATATAATCAATTTAATCAACACAAAACATAACTAGAAGCTCACAATGCTTATAAGAAAAATCAACTATGGTTTTCCCTTTGATCTTGAAATCGAACAAACCCCTAAACAAACCAAACAAAACCTTTTTTATCAAACCAATTGCTAATAACAACAATCTAGCAATTATAAACACCCCCTTATACATGAAATATTCAAGAACAACCTAAAAATCTAACTTCTTCAAAACTTAGTGCATGTAAGATTTTATTAGTGGGATTTGTAGGTTTCGATACAAGGATCAATAATATGTAAGTAGATTTAATTGCATGTCAGAATATTGGCCAGAAAGTGGTGGTGAAGGGTTGACCGGTCGTGGAGCTAGGGAGGAGGAGGAAGAAAAGAAAATTTTGTAAAGAGTTTGTGTATAAGTGTCCTATTTATAGAAAACCACTTTGGAAATTTGGCAATTCTACTCCTTCTTTCTCACTAGTCCTTCAAAGTTAATACAAAAGTGTTTATTTCATTAATAAAATCGGCTAAAGACTCGGGTCACACCACGTTAGTGAATATTTTTAATCCGTCTTTACATTTTTATTACTTTTAAAACATTTAATAAAATGTTAAATCATGTAAAACATGACTTTTAAACACGGTTTTTACAAAAACTCGGGGAAACGTCGTAAAATACAAAAATAACATAATCACGCTCTCGGAGCAACAATATAAATCTTTCTGACTTTCTTAGACGCTAAAAATAAACAGAAACTCAGTCACGGCTTGAAATTACCCAATAAATGGAAATTTTCATCAAACCTTATATAGCATAAACGACTATAAAATTAATTACGTAGCAAAAAAAATTATCATACTCGGGATAAAACGTTGACATAAAAACACGGAGTTTGTTACATTCTCCCAACCTTTAGGAGCGGTCGTCCTGGTGCATACAGGCTTGAATTACTCCGCATTTACCACCTCGCTTCGTCCTTACCCTTAGTAAAGAAGATGAGGTTACTTTTTCTTAATCTGATCCTCACGCTCCCAAGTATATTCTGGCCCATACTTTACAATATCCAACATAACTTAAAATAGGTAATCCGACATTGCATAAGCCGCTTAACCTCTCTATCAACAACTTCCACTGGCTCTTCAATCATATGCAACTTATCATCAAGTTGAATTTCATCAATCGGAACAACAATATCGCCTTCCGTTAAACATTTCTTACGATTCAAAACACAAAAAGTACTATGAACCCTTATAAAATACCCTTCCCGGTAACTCCAAACGTATAAGCCACAAGGAACCCAACCTAGCCTACATCAGGAATGGCCCAAGGTAACATGGACTTAACTTTCCGCGCTTTCTAAAATGCATAACGCCCTTCTACGACGATACCTTAAGCAGTACCATATCAACGACTTCAATATCTAATGACTTAGTTCTTCTATCCGCGTAGCTTTTCTGGTGACTACGGGCAGTTAACAAGCTGTTCTTAATCTAAACGATCTTCTCGGTCGCTTCACAGATCAATTATGGACCGGTGAGTTGGCTATCCCCAACCTCACTCCAGCATACCGGTGATCTACATTTCTGTCCGTATAAAGCCTCATATGGTGCAACCTTAATGCTCGCACGATAACTATTGTTATATGAGAACTCGACCAATGGCAGATGGCGATCCCAACTACTTCCATAGTCGACCACACTGGCATGCAACATATCTTCAAGCATTTGTATAGTGCTTTTGCTTTGGCCATCCGTTTGAGGGTGGTAAGCGGTACTCATAATCCTAATTTTGTTTCCCGAAACACATTTCAGAAGCTATTTCTAGAATCCGACTGTAATAATGGGCTTACTCGATCCGCTAAATGAATCGAAACACAGGTAAACACCAGCCTACATATAACTTCCTTCAAATACAGTTGCGTAAGCTTCTCCATGCTATCCGTTTTCTTCATCGGTAGGAAATGAGCTAATTTGGTCAGTTGATCGACAATAACACAAATCGTATCATACCCGATCGGCGTTCTTGGCAGTCTACTCACAAAATCCATAGTAATTCTTTCCCACTTCCAAACAGGAATCTCAGGTTGTTGTAGCAAACCAGATGGTTTCTGATGCTCGGCTTTAACCTTCGCACAAGTAAAACATTTGCTTACATACGTGGCAATATCAGCTTTCATATTCAGCCACTAGGACAACAACTTTAAATCTTGATACATCTTGTTCGATCCCAGATGGATAGAATACTTGGACTTATGCGACTCCTGCATAACCAAATCCCTCAATCCACCAAATCGTGGCAACCACACACGATTTCCAAAACAACGTGTTACATCGGTGCGAACTGAATATTTAGCTTACTCAGTCGTCCCCGAAATTTCTCACGCCCTTTACAAGTTTTCTCCTTTGTTCCATCGCTCCCTTTTTGAGCTTCACGAATCTGCTTAGGATTCATGATCATTGTGAACAGTCATCAATCAAAGCTTAGAACACGTAATGGCTTAAAAAAAAAAATTATTCCTTTCCTTCCGGCTTAAGGCGTCAGCCATAACATTCACTTTTCCAGGATGATACCGAATTTCACAATCATAATAGCTTAACAACTTAATCTATCTCTGTTGTCTCAAGTTAAGCTCTTTTTTATTCAAAATATATTGTAGGCTCTTGTGATTGGTGAAAACCACACACTTAGTCCCATACAATTAATGTCTCCATAACCTAAGAGCAAAAACAACAGCTCCTAGTTCCAAATCGTGAGTAGTATAATTCTCTTCATGGACCTTCAATTGTCAAGAAGCATACGCTATCACCTTTTCCCTTTGCATCAACACGGCTCCATAACCCTTAAGCGACGCATTGCAATAAACCACAAAATCTTCCGTTCCTTCAGGCAACGCTAAAATCGGTGAACTACACAATTTCTTCTTCCGTGTCTAAAAAGCTTCCTCTTCTTCTTTTCCCCATTCGCATTTCTTATCTTTCTGAGTTAACTTAGTCAGTGTCTTAGAAATCAAATAAAAACCTTCAATGAACCTCCGATAGTAACCAGCCAATCCAAGAAATTGCCTCACCTCCGTTGGCGTCGTTGGTGTGGCCTAATTTTTAATGGATTCAATCTTGGTAGGATCAACATGAACACCATTACGATCAATCACATGACTAAGGAATTGTATCGAATCTAGCCAAAAATCACACTTTGAAAACTTGGCATACAATCTCTCTTTCTTAAGCAGCTCTAAAATAATCTTCAAATCCTTTCCATGCTCTTCTTCGTCCTCGGAATAAACTAAAATATCATCGATGAACACAATGACGAACTTATTAAGATATGGCTTGCATACTCGGTTCATCAAGTCCTTAAACACAGCAGGCGCATTAGTCAATCTAAACGGCATCACTTGGAACTCAAAGTGACTATACCGAGTTCTAAATGTAGTAATTGGAATGTGCTATTATTTAATGCGTAGCTGGTGATATCCTGATTGCAGATCGATCTTAGAGTATACGCTAGAACCTTGAAGTTGATCAAATAAATAGTCGATTCTCGAGAGAGGATAACAATTCTTGACAGTCAGCTTGTTCAACTCGCGGTAATCTATACACATTCGAAAAGACCCATCTTTCTTTTTTCACAAACAACATCGGTGCTCTCCACGGTGATGAACTTGGACGAATAAATCCTTTCTCCAATAGCTCTTGCAGTTGTACCGACAACTCTCTCATCTCAGACGGTGCCAACCGATACGGTGCACGTGCAACAGGTGCAGCCTTCGGTACCAGATCAACTCAAAACTCTACTTGCCTCGGCGGTGGTAATCCTAGCAAATCATCAAGAAACACCTCAGGAAAGTCACGAATTACAGGCACGTCTTCCAATCGTTTCTCCTTCGGTTTCTTCTCAGTCACATATTCCAAAAACAAATGACAACCTCGCTCGATATACTTGCGGGCTTTAATGCAAGATATGACCTTTAGTCGAGACATACCTTTGTCACTTTCGACTGTCAACGTCTTGTTTTCATAGGGTATACAAACAACCTTCTCACCACAAATGATAACGACATCGCACTTGACGAGCCAATCCATATCGATTATGACGTCAAACGTACCAAGCTCAATCGGCATAAGTTCGATTTCAAAAAGATGGTTCACTAAGTTCAAAGTGCAACCTTTTAAAACAGTGTTCGTACTAACTACCCTTCCATCGGCTAATTCTACCTCGTATCTGGCATCTATTTTAACTAGATTGATATCAAGCATGGATCTAAATCTAGTATCCACAAAACTCCTATCGGAACCCGAATCGAATAAAATAGAAGCATAGCGGTTATTGAGTAGAAACATACCAGTAACCACATTTGGACTATGAACTTCTCCAGTTTCCTCTTGCTTGACTTTCTTTGGGCATCGGTTCCTCGTATAACCTTGCTCCCCACAATCATAGCAAGTCCAAACATGCTGAGCGTTAGCACCCGTAGCAACACTCTTTTCCTTCCAATACCTCAACTTGTGCCCAACCTTTCCACACTTCTGGCACGTGATCATACATGGACCAACATGGTGAGTAAAGCAATGTTCACACACAGGAAGTGATCTAGAAGATACCTTTCTCTCAGTCAGAGCAGTAGTCATAGCTCACGCATTCCCTTGCTTTTGGTTATTCTGTGAAGACTTTCGTGAGTTATCCTTGTGGTTGCTCTTACCACAATTGTTCCCACTTTGAAAGTTCTCCCACTTTTGCTTCTTTCCTTCCAGAATCCTTTCATCCTTTCCATTCCGAGAGATCCTTTCATCCTTAGCTTGCGACATTTGTTATCCAATCAACTTTATGGGCGTATAACGCACCAGCTTTCCGACTGTATCGATTTTCCAACACAGCCTCGTTGGGGATTAACGACCCGGGAACATTCTATACTGCTCCCGGTTTTATTGATTTGTTGTTGTTTTTTTTAGACTTATATATATTTTATATTTTATTATAATATATATATAGTTTAATTAATAAAAATTTAACAATCACCTACTATAATCATCCGATAGGCGATCTGAGTCGGCCATCTCCCCCGACTCTTCTAACTACCCTTCCTCCATCAGTTCCATAAGAGGCTCATTCTTAATTGGCTTCTCTTCAGGATCTTTTGACATCAAGAAGCCCGTAGGTCGAATTAAAACTCAGAGAAAAGCAAAAAAACAACATGCCTAGATAGCTAAACACATAGATCCTATTATGCAGCTATATGAAAGAATCTTAAGTTATAGTCTAGGTCAAACCACCTACTTCTCTATAACCAATGGCTCTGATATCAATCTGTCACACCCCACCAAGGCGGAAACGTGAGGCGTAACGAGAATGGATATCATCACAACGCAATGGTGTCTATATAGAGAACTATAATGCATAAAAGAAACCAAGGTATAGACATGAGGTGTCATGAAAATACCCAAACAAACATGAAAGATAACTGGCGTCTTGTATTGAAGCAAAAGGGGGTTTACATCAATACCAAGACATGCAAAACATCCAAGATAAACCTAAACAATTCAAATCAGCAACATTTAATAATCATTCATGCAGAAAATAAACTAGGAGATTAAACTCCGCAAGCAGCCTATGGTCTCTCTGGCCACTCCTCTTATTATTAAGATCCTCATGATGCTCACCTGAAAATGATGCTTAAAAACGTCAACTCAAAGGTTGGTGAGAGTCATAGGTTTATGACATGAAAATCGAAGCTTATAAACAATTACTGTGATTAATGAAAACATGGCAGGACAATTACTGTACTATCATACAAGCTAACATGCAAATGTAACCATAACGAGCATGGGAACGAAACGTGTCCCTCGATCCAACAAGTATCAACACTTGGGTA
>BQNB010162561.1:0-14546 GCA_026074375.1 Tanacetum coccineum | reverse complement strand
TTCCAAATCAGGCAAGACCGGGTGGTGGTAGTGGTTTGAAATGCTTTATCTGTGGTGAACCTGGTCACCGACACTTAGAGTGTAAGAAGGCTGGGAAAAGAACTCTGTTTGCTGAGCCTGAGGAATGGGAAGATGATGGCGTGACTAATGACGATTATGAAGGAGCCCCAGTATTTGATGATGATCAATACGAAGAAAAGATTGTAAGTGAATTTGTTGGGAAAGGATTTATTGACAATTATCTAAATTTTCAAAAGGATGAAAATAATGTGTCATTTTTGGGTGTTGTGTTAGGTGTAGAAGAAGAATCGATGCCAGTTTATGATACCGATATTGAATATGTCATTGAGGAGGAAAAAGGATTTGTATGGAAAAGAGGACTTGATGGGGAAGAAGACAACATCGAAGACGTCGTAGTTGTGGCTAATGATCTTTGTTCTTCAATGATCCAAACTATTTGAAATGTTGATTTTGAGGAAGACATCAATACAAAATCACACGAGTTGATGTCGTTTGGAAAAGGTATTCTTTTCAAGGTTAGCAAAAGTTCGTTCAAATTTCTAATTGGTAAAAAATATCAAGAATGGTATTTGAAAGTTGCACCCATGGTCGATAAGTTCAGTTTTAAGACGATCAAAGTTCGAGGTCGAGTCATTATAGAGAAAGGGAATTTGATGCATGGGATACAAACTTGGATGCTACGAGTACAAGGAAGGAGTGGGCAAACTCGAGGACGAAGGAGTGTTTAAGTGCGCGCGTGAGTACTGATGAGGTTAATGTCATGTTTTGTAGTTTACATTTATATTTATCTTATATGTCATGTCTCATAGTTTATGTTTATACTTGTTTTATATCCCACATCGCCCTAGAAGGCAAATATGTAAGCACTCTTTCTCTTATAAAAGGAGGTGCAAGGATTTGTTGTAGGATATGTTTTTATATTTTGATATTGATAATAAAACTTTGCTTTAATCAATCTATTCTTGGCAATTTTGCTAAGATTCTCTTAGTTATCGGTATTCGTTTGAATCAACGATAGTCGCGCGCGCGACTCGCTTTGCTTCTAGTATTCATTGGAATCAACAAATTCAATTTGTGTAATCGTGCTATTAGTCTACATCAGGTTGGTATCTCTTCTTTTTTTTATTACGTCAATTCGTGTGTTCCTTTATTTTCACTATATCAGTTGGTATCAGAGCCAGGTTTCTGATTAAGATGCCTCTAAGGAGAAACAAAGATATTAATGATATCTATGAACAAGAACTTAAGCAACGTATTATAGCAAAGAATGGATGAGCGATTTAATCAGATTGTTGATCAATTGGCTAATCGAATGAATGACGTGATGAATCCAAGAAGACGTAGGAATCGTAACAGTCGGGGAAGTGAAGGTGAAGAGTCAGAAAATCCGTTCTTTGAGGGTGACAGTTCATCTTCTGATGAATAACCGGATCGACCAAGACAAAATCAAAGGGAGGATAATAGGCATTGGGAAAGGATTTGTTGACAGCTATCCAAATTTTCAAGAGGATGAAAATAATGTGTCATTTTTTGGTGTTGTTTTGGGTGTAAAGGAATCGATGCCAGTTTATGATACCAATATTGAAGATGTCATTGAGGAAAAAGAAGGATTTGTCGGGAAAAGAAGACTTGATGGGAAAGAAGACAACATCAAAGACGTTGTAGTCGTGGCTAATGAACTTTGTTCTTCAATGACCCAAACTACTTTAAATGTTAATTTTGAGGAAAACATCAATACAAAATCACACGAGTTGATGTCGTTTGGAAAAATTATTCTTATCAAGGATAGCAAAAGTTTGTTCAAATTTCTGATTGGTAAAAAAATATAAAGAATGGTATTTAAAAGTTGCACCCATGGTCGATAAGTTCGGTTTTAAGACGATAAGGTTCGAGGTCGAGTCATTATAAAGAAAGGGAATTTGATGCAATGGATACAAATTTGGATGCTACGAGTGCAAGGAACGAGTGAGGGAGTTTTTTCAAGTGGGGGAGAATGATGCGGGGAGAATGGTGCAGTTCTGCCTTCGCCATATGTCGTGTTTCGTAGTTTCATAGTTTTCGTAGTTTCGTAGTTTACGTTTATATTTATCTTATATCCCACATCATCCTAGAAGGTAAACATGTAAGCACTCCTCCTATAAAAGGAGGTGAAAGGATTTGGTGTAGGATATGATTTTATATATTTTGATATTGATAATAAATCTTTGCTTTAATCAATCTATTCTTGGCGGTTTTTGCTAAAATTCTCTTAATAATCGGTATTCGTTTGAATCAATGGTTGTTGGAGTTTTCCTGATTATCTGTATTCTTTTGAATCTACGATAGTTGGAAGATTGTTTCTGGTATTCGGGTGAATCAACAAATTCAATATGTGTTATCTTGTTATTTTTACTACATTAGTTAGAGTCAGGTTAGTATCTCTTCTTTTTTTCTCACTACATAAAAATATTTATGCATGTATACTGCTTTTTGACTGTAAAAATGGTATCAAACAACTAAAAACAGGTTTGATCAAATAAAAAGATTGATCAAACTGTATACAAGAATTACAAGACAATATTTATATCAAGATGATAATCAACTCACAAGAAAGTTTCAAGAATTTGAGAGAGAAAACAATAATCGGAAGAGAAGGGTTTTTTTAGTGAAGGGTTTGCCCGGTAAATTTATTATTCCAAAAAACAAGTGAGTACAAAGGATGTGGGTAAATCTCACATTTCAGCCCGTTACATAGGCAAAAAACAAACCTAACAAGCAAAATTACTCTAAACGAGGATACTACTATAACTAGATTACAATTGACTCAACTATAAAAAATAATCTATTTCTTCTTCCAACCACGAACCGTGATACCTAAATCATCACAAATAGCCTGAAGGTGATTAGACATATCATGACTTTCATACAAATCATCATAATACGGGTCGTAGTCATCATCCCGTTTTGTTTCCCTCTATTATTCCAACAATCTATTAGTTCCATAACCTCTGTCACTTCTACCTTTAAAACTCGTTGAAGCCATTAAATTTATGGTTTCATCAAACACCACATCTACTTCACTTTCACTATCCACATTACCCGTAGGAACAAGCGGGTTCCCATTATCATCCACAAACATAAGTTTACCATCAAGAATTTAGCGTTTTATTTTATCAATCTTCTCTCTAATAGCAGTATTAGTAGAACTATCATGTGCCACATTTAAGGACCCCTTCCCAGCCGACTTTGAAATCCCCCCATTCGTACCTAAGTCATCATCATTTTCAATCGAATTAACCGTGTCAAATAGGTTTGAGTTACTGACCTCTTGTCTAGTCACTTTAGCTTGCATCTTATTACCACTAGTGCCTACACCATTCTTATTTGAAATAGGTTTGTAAATTTGTTTAGTCAATTTAAAAATAACATTTGGACCAACCGAAACACCTCTAGTATCTTGTCTAGGATTCACATCCGACACAATTTTCTTTGGACACTCATTCAGAATGTGTCCAAAAACCTTGCAACTCGAATACTTAGGAGGTTTCAACTCATACTCGACATGAATAGTACACATATAGAACCCCTCACCAACAAATTTAGGCATAGCCACCATGATAGTATCTTTCAACTCCACATCGGCCCGAAGCTCAATCATTGCTCTAGCATAACTTGACCTACCCCATGAGTGAATGCACATGTCAGATGTATATGAGTCAAGCATCAAGAGAGTACCAAGTTTAGTAACAATTACACTCAATCCATCCTCGCTAAACGCCGTTATAGGGACACCATGTAGTTTAACCCAAATCGGAATATTACCAACATCTTCTTTTAATAAGTTCACATCCGGATCCCACCTTTTTAGAATAAGTAGATTATTGCCAATAAAGCAAGGACCATTCTCTAGCATTGCATCCAAACCATCCTTAGAGCAAAACTGTAAGAAAAATAACCCATTATACGAGTTAAGCATTGATTTAAACAGTCCATATTTACTCTAAGTGTTCCTAACATAATTAGTAACAACGGGGTAAGCCATCCACTTTCCAAAAAAAACCATAAGCCAAATAGCAAACCGTTCGCTAACCACTCGAATAGACTCCAACGGGGCAGCCACATCATCCCCATTCCGCTAGTGTAATTAAAGTGCAAAAATTCACACTTTTTCGACTCGTATCTCCTTTCAATAGTGCCGCAAACGACATATAAGCTGAAAGCGATGCACTAGCAGTAGGTTCCACATTAGAATTAGAGTTTACGTCATTTCCCTTGTGAAATTCTAGTGGTGTTTCCAAGTTAACATTATCATTTTGTTTTGGTAAAGGGTTTCCCCGGTAAACTATATTACCCAAAAAAAACGTTTAAGTACAAAGGATAAGAGTGAAGTCCCTTATCACATTCCATTTAAGGACACTCACAAACTTCAAAAAGGAGCTACTAACCAAACCACTACATAGGAATAGCATACCACTCCTATGACTACCAAAGAGAAAACGATAAACATCCTAACTCGACTATTGACGCGGATAAGCAAAAGCCGCATCATCTATGTTCTTAGTATAACAAATGTCAGAACGAGTCGAATCAGGAGACTTATCAACCACACTGGTAGGAATACTCCCTAAATAAGAAGCACTTGAACCTGGTTTAGACATACCAAGGCAAAAATTTACAGCCTCATTCATAACACGACCACGAGTACCCAACTGGTACGATCCTAAAACCATAGGACATGTTGTATCAGGCTGCTCCATTTCCACCATTACACCAGCCACATTAGTGCACGACCCATCATTATCCTTCATAGACTCGGAATGACCCATACTAGCATCATCATGACTTGTACAATAATGTGCCTTTATAGGCTTCCCGTCTTTCGCAAGTAGCTTACAATCGATGTTCTTGACATTTGAAGCCATCATAGTCACAAACACTTTCTTCATTGATGCATTCTTACCTAGTAAAAAACCCGATTCCATCTCCCGTAACCCACATACTAACAACCAATAATCAGCACACCAAGAAATTATTAATCTTGATAGCACACGACAAAGATCAGCAGAATGAACAACCCAAACTCTAACTTGAAAAGCCTAATCCAACAACAATGATCCAAAAGACAGTTAATGAAGAAACAATTCAACAGTAACCATCCTATAAGGACAACATCGCAGCGGCCAAGAGTAGCAAGCAAGAAAAGGCTGATACAATAACGTTCAACAACAAACAAGCAAACCCTAGATCAAAAGATACTAGGATCGCACTAACAAAAATCGAAACCCTAAAAATTGATCTCAACAAACCCTATAATAGGATTAAAAATGATCACAACGAGAAGATTAGAGGGTTTCGATGAGTGATTTCTGATTAAATAGATGGAAAATAAGTATAACAGCCGCCCTATAAACAAAAAACAACTTAACCCTAAACAATCGATAACCAAAAAAACTCTTGTAATGACAAGCAAACAAGAAGATTAAAGTATAACGAATGAAAAAGGCAAGATTTAGAATGACCGGATCATGTATCTAGGGTGGCCGAAAATCAAGAAAAAAGAAGTTAACATTATCAGTGTTAACATCATTCGCATTAGTAGTAATCTGTGCCATGTTCCCAGAAGTAACCTCATTAACATAGTGGTTTACCTTCGTTGAATCATCAACAAATGCACTTTATTTTTCCTTCACGCCTCTCCCTCTCACTCTCCCTCTCGGACTCAAGAAACCACGCTCCATACTCAGCATATGCAAACCCTACACTAATCAGTCCAAACACTTCTAGAAAACCCTACTTCGAAGTAAGACCAGCAACAGACTCATACAAACCCACATCCAAAGAAATCTAACAAGATGATAACTTCTCCAAGTATCCAGAAAAAAGGGTATATAGCACCAATAATCCAACCTTGGGTCGACTTATAGTTAAATTAAACACACCTCCTTACCAAAAAAGTAATCAGTACACACTAATAGTAATCGGATGAGAAGGGTTATGAAATCCTATGTGATAAACTGGCTCATATACGACATATCTTCAACACATCCCTTCAACTTTTGAACTTGACATTTCTGGACTAAACATTGCAACTATCTAGAATTTTTTAGACAAAGGGTTTCCCTAGTAAATTTATTACTCTAAAAAATAATACAGTAGAACGGATGTTGGTGAATCCCACATCTCAGCCTGTTACATTAGCAAACTACTTCCATAAGGAAGGTATAATTATGACTCAATTAACTGACATAACATAACATCATATATAATATATTTCTTCTTCTGATCACGAATCTTGATGTCAAAATTATCACATATAATTTGTATATTTTCAGTAATTTCTCGACCTTCATACATATCATCATCATATGGGTCGTATTCATCATCCACTACTGTATCCCTCAATTGTTCCAACAAGATCCTAGGACCATATCCAACCCCTATTGGTTTAGATGCCAAAAAACTATGGTTTAATTATCATATGGTTCAAGTTTATCCTCGCTAGCCGTATTACCCGGATAAGCAACCATCTCAAGAGGTTTCCTATCATCATCCACAAGCACATGTTTATCTTCCAGTATTTGTTTTTCAAGTACATCAATCCTTTCAACTAGAGGTGTATAACTTTTCCCCTCCTATTGCATACCAGAAGTGGTAGCCTTAAAACACATTGCTACTTTCTTAATTAACGAACATTGAACATTTAAAGCTTCAAAAGTGTTACTAAGAGAAAAAAAGTCCATTACCTTTATTGCTTAGTGACTCTTTATAGTAACATGATCTCGAAACCTTATTTGTACTAGCAAAAGGAGTCGTCTTTGGAGAATTACTCGTCCCTTTATTCGATTGCTTTGTTTTAGGGCGATAAAAAGTTTTTGGCTTCACCGAAACCGGTTTGAAATTTTTGTTTCCTCCATTATTACCACATGATTTCTTCTTTTTCACTTCAATAAATCCGTCATCTTCAGCCCCAAATGTCTGACCCTTGCCTTTATCCATACCATTCACCACTCGTTTAGGATCAGCTTTAGGACAATCAACGAGTTTGTGACCATATAACAAGCTACAACAAGGATGAACCATATAACAAGCATGTACTACAACAAGGATGAACCATATAACATGCATGTACTACAACGAGGAGGAACCATAACCAGATAATCGCTAAAATCATTACAAGCATTGATTTCAATCAAAACTCTTGCATAGTTGCTCCGCCCCCATGATTCCAAACACATGGAATTCATATATGAGTCTAACATTGTTGGGGTACTGATTTTTGAAGCAATCAAGCTTAAACCATCAGATATGTATGCAACCAACAGGCCATCATAAAATTTCACCAAACTGGAACACATGATAATTCTTCTTTAAGAAGGCTCACGGATGGTGACCATTTGTTAAGGAAAATAGGGATACCACGAATCATCCATGGACCATCTTGAAGCACAAAATCAACACCCTCTTTAGATGAGAACTTAAAAAATAAAAAATCCTCCGCCATCGTTACTTTCTTTAAAACGTGTTTTTCCTAATTGTTGCGCACAAACCATTCCACAACTAGAAATGCAAGCCTTTTGCCAATAAATTAACCTTAAAGCGTATTTTTCATTCTGTCGTTAACCTCATGAACCAAAGCCAAAGGTAACCAAACATAATAATCAGCGACTTTTGGCACACTAGCTTCAAGTTTCCGAAGATTAGCCATTATCGAAGACGTAGGGCTAAGCTTAGTCGCATACGATGAGGGAAACTCATTAACAAGTTCATTACCAACCTTTCGACCTCTATTCTTATTGGCATTTACATTTAGACCAGGAGACGTAGGACTAACTATGTTAATATACAAGATCGGCCCCGTTTTAATAACGTTATGAATACTAGATTGGATCGGATTAGTAGAGTGTAGACTAGCAGTATGTGGATTAATAACGTTCACACACGACCGTGCACCAATATTCGTCGCTACATCAGGACCAACAGTAACGTCACTAGTCTTATTATTAACCTTAGAAGGTTTACACATAGGTGTAGTAATAGTAATTAGCACTAGAGTAACGCCAGTCACACCCGTACTAGCAAATCTCTCACCCTAGTAACCTCAGTTGGTATCAGGGTAACAATATATGTCCCATAAGCTTGAGAAGTAAATCATTACCTTTTTTTATCACATTAGTTCCAGTACTTTAGACAAACACTAAACTAAAACTTATAATTTTGAAATAAAATGTTATCCATCTTAACACCCTTTTGCAAACTTATAATCTGAACATATTAATAAGACCCAATTTCTTACAAAACAGCTAATGTTGGCTAATGCATAAGCCCTTAGTAAATATATCAGCTACTTGAATTGAATTATGTATTTTGACAATTTTGATTACACCAATAGTAATCTTTTCTCTGACTAAATGTATATCAATTACAAAATCCTTTATCTTTTCATAAAAAACAGGACTACTAGCTATCTGTAAAGTAGAACTGCTATCACAAAAAATTTCAACAAGAAACAATCCATATATTTTAAACTCATTCAAAATGTTACAAATCTAAATGACCTCACAAGTAGAAGCAGCAAGACATCTGTATTTAGCTACTGCTGAAGACCTAGAAATAGTAGGCTGTTTCTTACTCTTCTATAACCAGAAACACTTTTTGTTGTTGCCTAGTCTGCATCAGAATACACTTTAACTTTTAAATCTTTTGTTTTGTAAAATTGAACTCTTGTTCCCGGAGCTCCTTTTAAGTACCTTACCACTCTCAAAGTTGCTTTAAAATGTGATTATATAGGAGAGTGCATGTACTAACTTAAACATTCAACATAGTATGAAATGCCATTATTTAGTATGAGTTAAGTAAATCAATTTACCCACTAGTTTTTTATACTCAGTGATATTGGTTAACATTTTATCACTATCAGTTTCTTTATGATTTAAAATAGTATTTTCTTATAATGGTGTTGCTACAGTTTTAGCTGCAAGCGAACCATACTTATGTAACAGTTCTAAACAATACTTCCTTTGCCTTAAACAAATCCCAGACTTGTTTTGTAACACCTCAATCCCCAAAAAATACATCAAAATTCTCGTGTCTTTAATCATAAAGTTATTTTTCAAAAACAATTTAAAAGACTCAATACTTTCCTTATAGTTTCCTGTGATAACTATATCATCCACATAAACAAGTAAAGCCACAAACAGATTCCCAATTTCTTTGATATACAACGAATAATCATACTTACTTTGAACAAAACCATGCTCAACTAAGGGAGCAGTCAATTAGCATTCTACTGCCTTGGTGCTTGTTTCAAACCATATAATGACTTATTAAGTTTACAAACTTTATTACTGTTATTATGATCAAAACCCAAAGGCAAAGTAATATAAACATCTTCAATAAGATCATCATATAGAAATTCATTATTTATATCCAACTTATATAAAGGCCAAGAATTGGTAACAACAATAGCAATTAAGCATCTAACAGTAACCATTTTTACTAATGGACTTAATGTTTCATCAAAGTCAAAGCCTTCTCTTTATGTATAACCCTTAGCAACTAATCTTACTTTATATCTTTCAATTTCACCTGAGGCTTTATATTTAATTTTATATGTCCATTTACAACCAATAGCCTTTCTACCTTTAGGTAAATCAGTAATAGTCCAAGTATTATTTTTATACAAAGCAACAATTTCATCATTCATTGCCTCAATCCATGTACGATTAAGAGCATATTCATAATAAGTAGTAGGTTCAATAGACTTTTTCAAAGTAGTAGCAAAACAATAGTTCACATAATTTAACTTAACATAGTAAACATGTTTTTCTAAACCACACCTTAACTTGCTATCAATCACATAGTTATTCAATTTAGCAGGTAACTTAGACACACTACTAGTCCTCCTAGATTCAGTCTGCAAACTGTCTATATGATTACTAATCAACCTATGAGTTGGAATAGAAGAAGAGCCAATGGGACTTTCATAAACATTACCCTCAGATATGCTAATTTCTTCAACTTGGGTTGCAGTCCTATTCTCATATAACAGTGAGGGTATAGCATCTGTTCTAGAAAATAAAGGACTACCATCCACAACTGAAGTAACTCTCCCTTCATCATAGATTTTGAGACAGTTGGTTATCAAAAAATGTTAAGTGATCATCTTTATTTGCATACGCTACATCAGCCACATCACTAACATAATTTTTTCTCATCTTAAAAGGAAACACAATGTCATAAAATCTCACATCTGTTGCAAAAATAACATTTATGTTATCTAGGCTAAACAACTTATAAGCCTTTTTAACAAGAGAATAACAAAGTAAAATGCAGTTTTCAGACATAGATGTGAATTTATCAATGTTATTCAATAGAGTAGAAAAACACAGACATCGAAAACTTCTCAGATGGGAGAGGTTTGGCTTTTTTTTCATGAACCAACTCATAAGGACTCTTACCATTTCAGAAAGAGTTAGGAAAACTATTAATCAAGTAAATAGAAGTCAAAATACAATCAAACCAAAACCTGAGAGGAATTCCTCCCTGAAACATAAGACTGCTTGTAACATTGATCAAGTGTATATGTTTCCTCTCAGCAATACCACTCTCTTGAGGTGTGTAAGTACAAGAAATCTGTTGTATGATTCCAAAATCACTAACAAAAAATTATTCACTTTTTCATTAACAAACTCAGTTCCATTATTAGGCCTTACAGTTTTAATCTTAATATTCAACTGCTTATGAATCATTTTCACAAAATTAACAAACACATTAATGACTTCATTTTTTGTTTTGATTAGAAAAACCCATACAACCTTTGAGAAATCATCAACAACGGTCAAGAACTACTTGAAGCCTTCTCTATTTGTAACTCTATAAGGGCCCCCACAGATCAAGATGAACAAGTTCACCAAGACTCTTAGATTTGTTGTCAATTAAGGGAAAGGGTTCCTTTGTTTGCTTAGCCCTATGACAGACCTCACAAGAAGACACACTAAAAGACTTAGACATATTTAACTCTTTCTTAAGAACAACTAAAACTTGGTCTGTAGAATGACCAAGCCTGTTATACCAAAGACTTTAAGACACATTAAAATAAACAACCATATTCACATTACTTAAAGACCTATCAGAATCTAAGGCAAATGGGTATAGGCCACCAGATTCACTACCAATCCCCAAGGTTGTCTCCCTTTTAAAGTCATGTACATAACATTTATCCTCATCAAAACCAACAAATGAATTACTATCTTTTATCAACTTATTCACAGACAATAGACTAACACAATAATCATGAACAACCAGAACATCATATAACATAATATTGTTTGTGAGTTTAAGATTGCCAATGTGACTTATAGTAAAAAGAGTACCATTGGGATGTCCAACAATTTAGATATATCCATAACATTTGACATTCTAATAGTTGAAACACTCAAATGTTGGTTTGCCTCACAATCAATAATCCAATGCAAAGTCATAGCTTTAAACGAAGAAATATGAAGAAACTGACTCTGACATCTTATACGTCGTATCCATTAAGGAAGATACAGCGTATCTGTGCCTGCACTTCACAAGAAACCACGAAGACATAAAGTCCAATACGCCGTATCCATTTCTCTCGATACGCCGTATCGACCAAATTCCAAACCCTATAAATAGAAAATCTAAAAACTTGTGCTTTATCATATTTTCGATACCTTAACCATAAATATCAATTTTCAGAAGACAAGAATAGTAGAAGAGGTCAAGCAAAGCTACTAATTCCATAGGAAACACTTTATAATCTCCTATACTCTAGTAATCATTCGTTTTTTGGTATCATTCATTTAACTCGGATAGTTTACCATGGTTGAATTATTACTCTTGTATTGATTATGACGTTTGAGGGCTAATACCATTGGGTATTAGCCATCATTATGAAGATTTAAATGTTTGATTTGTTTATCTCGAATGCTTAATTTATCGTCGATTGCTTGTTTATGTTTATCATTTTATACTTGTTTACATGCTTTTGTATGCGACCTATCATTCAACTGGATCTAGTGATACCGACCACGTTAGCTAGATGCCAAGATGGCTCTCCATATAGTGATTTATATATCTAGACGAATAGGATCACAAATAATGATCTATCTTCGCCTTTAGATTAGTGAGTTTAGTTGGATCGGCAGGTGACCCTTTGGATCAATGAGTACATTCTTAATCAATTGGTAAAGACTTGGTTAGTGGACTACTAGTATATAAATTGCTATTAAGCAGTAAGTGGGTAATCCACTATTGAGCTAGGGTTTAACAAATCAGCATGCTATTAAACCTCTAAGATAGATTATAATCCGCAAACATTATGCTTTATGCGGATGCATTTAATTGTGATAGAATTCTACGTGTCTAGGACTTAGGAAGAAGTAACGCCTAAGTCTTAGGAATAATATGCCGCCTCGAGATAAGTATTCATTGCACTTAATAAACAAACCAACGTTCTAATTGGATTAAATTCCCCCCCATGGGGGGGTTAATACAATTTTCTTATATATGGATTATACCGCTCTTACCTATCATTTTGTCGATCTGGATGCGTGTTCTATTGTGTCAAAAATTGATCTAAGTTACCACAAACTTGTGCCAGTACTCTCAGCGAGGGTGAAACACCCTCCCCCCCTTATCAGTTATAATTAGAGATTAATATAAGTTTACTAGTTTTAAACTTATAATAGAGATTAACTATAGTTTTAAATTAACTTAGTTTAGTTAACCAAAAAATTAAAAAAAATAAAATATTATATCTCGACCGCACATTGAGTGATGCGACAAACGTCCGTTACCGACAAAACTCTATCTGATCGGTAAAGACTACCGTTAAATGTGTTTTAGGTAAAGTCGACAAAATATAAATTTAAAACTTGAACTATCATAAACTACAACCTCACAACGACACATCAATCATGCAAACTTGAGGTTGCAATTTAATGACCATTTAGATGATGCATCAATTTTAGACTCTAAATGGTTCATACAGTGGATTAAGGATTGAGTCCTCATTCTAGTTGATAATCAACTTCTTTTAAAAGATAACAATATTTGATTGAAGAATCTTATTCAATAGACTATATCGGTACGCCGTATACCTTCTCGGAAGTAAACAAGTTTACAGTTATTGGTTGCCATGATTTTTTATGGCTGACCGTAATAACAAATTCTAGGAACGTGTCTACAGGATGTATGGTCTCTTATTTAAAACCGGAGGAGGTTGTTGGTGATGACTGTATCAGAAATGGCTGTTGTCAATCATCCATACCCCAAAACTTAATCTCTTACGGTATTCGGGTCCGTTCCTTGCTGGATTTAGATAATAAGGGCTATATTAGGTCGTTTGAACCATGCGCATGTGCCTTTGTTGGGGAGGAGAGTGTATTTAATTTCAATGTTGTGACTGATTTTCATGATACATCCTTCATATAGAGAACCGAAGCTAGTCCTGTTGTTGCTACAGTCCCAATAGTGCTTGAATGGGACATTGGTAATCTTAGTTGCTCTCAAGCCAAAGCAACCAATGGTTATGCATGCCAAGGGAATAGCAAGTGTGTTAGCTCTAGAAGGAAAAGTGGTGGGTATCGTTGTGTATGTAAAGAAGGCTATGAAGGAAATCCGTATCTCTTTCGTGGCTGCAAACAGAGACGGAGCCATGAATTTGGATTAAGGGGGGCTCAAAATTTTTTTTCCCGATAGTAACATAGATTCCTTGGTTTAAAAGCTAGATTAAAACTTGAATATTTTGACATACCGGTTCAAGCAATGGTGAACCTAAAAGTAAATATAACTTGGTTTCCTTATTTATTTGAGACGGTAAAATTAGTGGTTCAAATGTTCAATGAGAAAACCGCATACTGTGTCGGGTCTAGTTAGATACAATATATCACAAAGGATTAGAGCAAAGAAAATTTCGGTAGTCTCAAGTCAATGGCTTTTTCTAAAATGTACAACTTCTTGAAATAAAAATTATGTGTTCTTAAAGATTAAAAAGAATAAATTATATCTTTAAATTTATTTTTTTATAAATCATGTACTTATTGATGGAAAAATAGCATATAAACCTTAAAAAAAACATTTTACTCAAAGCTTCTTATTTAATTTACCTTATTAATATTAAAAGAAAACAAAATACAAAGTAATAAAGAATGAAGTACTCTAATCTGTATGCTACGTAACAAGCCAACAAGGAAATCCATAAAGCTTTTGAAAAGTCTAACCAATAGCCACCGTACTAAACTAAACCCACGTGACGACTATATATGCTATGTCAGAAAAAGGAAAAAGAAACTGACACACCATAACCTTCAACCACTTTTTATGCAAAATAATAGTATCTTTTAGCGAAAAATTTCGCAGTACCCGGTTGGAATTTGTGTTGTCTCAAAATATCCTTGACAAACACATTTATTCAAAATACCCATTTAAATCGCGTCTCCCCCCACTCGATTTACTTTTGGACACGTGTCGACCTCATACGCAATTTTGAGAAATTAAAAAAAAAAAAAAAAAGTGGA
>BQNB010162559.1:0-14546 GCA_026074375.1 Tanacetum coccineum | reverse complement strand
ATATCTTGTGCTATTGATCTTGAAGTAACACGCCCCGGACCCTTATTCTGCTGCAACCCAATTTGGGGGTGTTACAGCAAATCCCAGCCTTCAATTTCTTTTGTGCTTCTTTGGAGTCAATCTCAGCCATCGAAAATACTTGGGAATGGTGAAGGATTGCCAACATGGCACTTATACAGCTGGGGGGTATAGGAGTGGTTGAAATGATTTATCTAGGGTGTTGAGTGTTTTGCAGGGAGAAGGTATGGGAAGACATCCCTACTCTGTACCTGGGTTTTGTTTGGGCGGGAAAGATGGAGTTTGGGGAGGTTGGCAGCTTTGGCCCCTCATTTCTTATAACAAACTTCGCCCGGTTTGCAATTTTGACCCTTGTCTTTTAACCCTTGAAATACAACTTGATGTTTGGCATTTTTAGTCCCTCAAGTTGTATTTTCTTCATGTTTCTGACTTTTGACTTTGACTGACTTTGGCTTTCCATCTCATGCTTGGTTTGGTCGTTTTTGGCTTTCTTTTTGAATATCCGTTTCCTGCATAAAACAAATGCAAACATACAAATACAATGTATTTTTGGTACGTTTTTAGTCATTTTAAGTCCGTTTTTAATGGAAAATGGTATGTGTAATTAAGCACATGCCAGGGCTCAGTGGGTTATCGCTACTTAGGCAAATACGTAATCATTGTATAAAATGTACACTTGCGTCCAATTTGTAAAACAAGCATGTTCTCACCCCAAAGATGTAAATCATTTAAGAAATTGTAAAAACATGGGGCTATGAACTCACCTTAGTAAGTAGTCCTCTGTGAATGATAATATATATCCAAGTACGAATCACACCGTCAAATACCTAAGTAAATACGGCCAGTCTTAGTCTACAAATTTAGGCTAAAGACTCAATGTATAAACTATAATAAATTGCTAGTTTATATATACTGTTATCACTTGTGTGGTGGTGTACAGGTTTAATGTATTTGTATTCACTTGATGGCTCTTGGAAAAGTATATGATTTCACACGTTCTAGTATACGTATAAACGTTTATTAATAAATATCCATATTTATTAAGTCGTGGTTTAACTTGTTATAATATATGATAAATATATAACTCGTCCGATTCGTTAAGTGTTTACAAAAATCACTTTCGTTTACAAAATACCCTTAAGTTTCTTGTAATTATAAAACAGTCCCTAGGTTTATGAAATATATACTATTTTCATTTCAAACCCTTAAGTTTCCATAATTACACTTTTAGTCCTCCAACTTTACACAATTTACACTTTAGGTCCTTTCATGTTTTAAATAGTCCCCTTAAGTTCCAGGAATGACATAACAGTCCCTCAATTTACTAAAATAGTAAATTGGCAGTTTTAAACCCTCAAGTTTCTAAATTGACACATTTAGTCCCTTAACTTGTAAAAATCGCATTTTAACTCCAATTAAGTTCTAACAAGTGACATTAGATTTCATTAAGCTCCAATAAGCCATATAAGCTGTCCCAGCTTATAAATAAGCTCAGGAGAGCTTATTTTGGCTTAATGGACCTTATAGGGCCCGTTAAGGTCCAATAAGTGTTTTAGAGGTCCGATTAAGTTTTAAAAAGCACTAAAGCACTTGTTAAGCTCATTTAAACTACACGAATCAGATTGGCTAATTAATAAGCTTGGATGAGCTTATTTTGAGCTTATTGGGCTCATTGGCCTAACAACCTTAACTGAATGCTAGCAAAAGGTCCATTAGGGTTTCCCTATTGATTTTAACTTATTTTCCATATTTAATAAGTTCATTTTAGTCTGTTTAAGCTGTTCTTAAATGTGGGCTTATTCAATAAGTCGTTAAGCTCGTAAATGGGCTTATTAGGCCCGATATGAGTCCGAATAAGGTTCCTAATGGTTTGGCTTGGTCCATTAGAGTCCATTAGTTATTCCTAAGTCCATTGGGCCTATCCAACTGTTATAAGTTCACCAATAAGCTGTTTAAGCTTATTGTGAGCTTATTGGCTTGCGTTGGACTCGCAAATAGGCTAACAAGCCCATTATGGGTTCGGCTAGGTTCTCTAATTAGTATTAGGGTCCATATATGTTTCAACTATGTTTGTATGACTCTCAATAAGCTATGTTTGTATGACTTCAATAAGGCTCATATGTGGATTATAATTAAGTTTGTGGCTCCCCGGGTGGGTCTTATTTGCCTGTTTGGCTTGGACGTGGCTAAGGCTCTTTATAGGAGTTTAGATTGAGCATGGTATAGCAGAATATGAGTTACACTAGTTTTTTCATAGGGTCAATCTATTATGCTTGGAATAAGCTGATGGCTCCATTTAGATTGGTGTTTGTCTAGGTGGTCCAGTTGGGGCAAAGGGTCGTGTGCACTCTTGACGTATTTTTAAATGCCCAGGTGGCCTATCGTTCTCTAGTAACTTACGTGATTATTTAAAAAGGCCTTAGTGGCAAAATGTCATGTATTTAGCTTATATACACGTCGGATATAATGAAGTGTTTTTTAAAAGCTTCACCTAACTTTCGCTCCAAAGCCATTGTACATCATTACTATAAAAAGTTTAAAGTGTGGTTTTCTTTTAATGTGAAACGGTTTTTGTTACATATGTCGTTGATTGTTAATAAGCCATGTTACACCATGGTTTTCTTTACATCCAACCACCACCACAAGGTCGAGTTCTTTTGTATAAATAGCTTGGTGCGTGTTATGGTACAGCATGGTGGGGTGTAATACACCCGCATAGGTGTCTCGGCTTTTCTGAACGTTGGGCAACTGAGTACAAAACTCGTATAGTACTTGACGACGTGACTTTTTGATTGGGTCACAAGAAAATAAATGAAGTATGTAATGTTCAAGTTTTATTGTGATATTCAAGGGTCACTAAGAATTGGACGTTGTGTTGAATGGATGGGTTGGGATGGCTGTGGGATCCCAAGTGACGTCGTCTTGACACTTCTACAGATTCGTATACTAAATGTATGCCAACCTTAGCTTGTTATACCCCTAAGGGACTTGTATATAACCTTTTGTTGTGTTTTGTACTTCGGGCGAATAGTAAAGATGGTGTTTGTATGCGTTCTTATGTCTCAACAAGAGATAAGACAAGGGTGTAGAGAGGGATTAGAGTATGTGAGAGTTGCAAGAGTGTATATGGTGATGGTGCTGGGTATTTATCAGGCAAAGTGCTAGTTAGGTATATGTCTATAGTCACATAACCAAACCAAAGGCCTAGGATTAGTAGTGTTGTACATACGTTTCTAGCTAATCTTACACATAGTTTTGTTAAACCAATAAGTACAAGTTATTAGAGATTTTGTACAGATTGATAAGTATTGGTAATCATATGGTGATTTTTGTGCATATACATCGCTGTAAGCTCGGGACTAAGGGATAAAAAGGTAGAAGCTCATTTGGTTTTTTTAACAGTGTGTGTAAGGCTAATGGGAGAAATTATGTACTACACCTTTATTACAAGTGTGTTACTATGTAACTTTGGAAGATCATTAGAAGATTTCTAGGTGTGTTTGTATATATATATCCGGCCATAGTGGGTATTTAACACAAGAATTGGTTTAATTTTGTGTTAAGGTTTTAAAAGTGGGTATTGGTTTGAGTCTAGGTAAGTCTAGGTATTTCTGGGGTGCGTCCAAATGTATTTTATTGCGAAGCGTACCCTTTTACGTGACACAATAAAAAAAAACACCAAAAGTTAATAATTTATCTACTTAATACTTCTATATTGATTGGGTGGGTTGTAAACATTAAGTTCTTTGTTGACGTTTATCTTAATTGATTATTTCTGTAGTTACGCGATTTAGCTTAAAAAGTGAATTTAAAGGTAAAAGGTATCGGACCAAAATAATAGATGACTACATAATTAGGGAGTCGTAAAATGACCTGAAATTAAGAAATGTTACAATAGTTATCCAGGTCTTCAACCATCCACCCCGACTTCTAGAAACTAGATAAACCAAGTCTTCAACTTAAATCTTAAGCCTATAATTTAGTGCAAGTTATCATTGATAAGTCTTGCACCAAAACAACCCCGACTTCAAGATAAAATAAGTATTATTACCTTCTGTTAAAATCCAACTTACATTCACACATAAGTGATACGATATATCCGTAGTCACTTTTGAAATATTAATACCAAATCTCGGGCAATTCTAAATTTTGTTATCATAATAAGGATATCACTAGCTAAATTTGGTTTCACGGTGAGGTCGGGAGGATAGTGATCAAGGAAGTAAGCACATATTATTGTGAGAGAAAAAGGAAAAGATGTGTATCGGATTGTGTTGTTAGGAGTGAAGGGGAGAAAAGATCTCAACAAAACACTTGGCGTTGTAATGTTACAAATAAGACCTACACCCTTACCTATGACGGTGAAGGGGTATTGAGGGGGTGTGTGTGTTTTTATAGTCCATCAACAACTAAATGTATACATTATTAGTTTAATTAGTTCCCTGGGTTTGGCTATTTATGATATAATGTATTAAAAGTTAATTTAAAGGTAAACGCGTATCGGACCAAAATAAATAGTGACAAATAATAGGAGTCGTAAAATGACCTGAAATTAAGAAATGTTACAATAGTTATCCAGGTCTTCAACCATCCACCCCGACTTCTAGAAACTAGATAAACCAAGTCTTCAACTTAAATCTGTTTAATCTAGTCCCTGCGTGTTTGGCTATTTATGATCTAATGTAATTCTGGATAAGTCAATATATTTTAAGGCTAACAATCTTCCCCTAATATGTGGACATACGGAATTACTTACAATGTTCCTATCAGGTACAAATACAACACAAATAAAGTCTTCCAAGGCGCTTCTAATGTGGATGTCTTTTGAGTTCTCCTAGTCTTGAAACTTGTACTCCAGCTTGAATCTTCAGTGTCTTAAATTGTACAAGAACCATTGTACTATGAATGAGTTGGATTAACTTCCCCCTAATTCATGCAACATGTCTTGAAAAGATTTCTTCATGGACACCTTTTTGGTGAAGTTTATGAATCAGCTTTCCCCCAAACCAACATCCCTATTTTGAGTAGATTCTAAAACTTTGATGTAGCTAGAAAAAACTTCTATTTGACATTTACATGCACAGCGGAATTTTGTAGAAGTTGAAAACCACATCAAATACTACTGCTACTTGTCATCGGGTCTTGGTGAATATTCGTTCGGGGGTACATGCAAGGAATCAGCAATAATTCTTCTCACGTATGCAGAATACTTCATAAACCATACTTAGTAAAAGTAGTCTACACTACTTCCCCCTGGAAGTTGACATGGTAACATCAAAGTCAACTAAGTCCCGAATGTACACATTTTCCCCCATGATGGTTGCGAACTCTCAGAAGCATCATTGTCGTGTACGTCCATATACTCGAGAAGTTCTTGTCATAAGCAACACTCTTGAAAAGTTATGAAAGACATTGAAGAACTTTGAAGGATTTTGCTTAGACTGTGAAGTACCATTGACGTTATGTAGCTTCAATTATCCCGTGAGAATTGCTGATTACATCTCAACCTTTAAACTCTCTGGCTAACTTACCAACCTCGTATTCTATCGGCTATTGTTGTAACCACTTGGTGAAGTAAACCTGATATACCAAACTTGAAAATGAAGTAGAATCCCCCAAATTTGTTACTTAATCTTGCACTGTTGTTGATTGAAGAATGGTGCAAGATTAAATCTATAAGTACTCTATACTCAACTAGAAAAGTATAAGAAGTACAACACCTCTTGAAATTATCCACATCGACATCTTCGTGTGACACTGAGTACTACAATGTAACTCCTTTAAGTGATAGCTATAACCCGTGAGCACTACAATGTAACTCCTTACATCAGGAAATAACTAGATAATCCAAGTCTCAATCATAGCTGTATACGTTCAAGCAAGTCATCAATCGATAGATTGGGTTTGAAGAAAAGGGGTAGAAAATAGAAGGAAGTCTCGATGATGAAATAAGTAGACGCCTTCGTGAAACCCACTTCAATCTCAAATAAGGAATACCAAATCAACTTCGTGATCACTTGTCATCGTAATCGATCTTACCCGTTAATATACGTTTTTTAGTGAATCTTATTCGGATCGTTTTTAGTGTTATGTATCGTGTTTGTTGTGTTGTTGAAATCAATTAACATTCACGGGATTTTACAATTCTATGACTTAAACCGTAAAAAGAATCGACTTTTACGGGATTTTACTAAATCAAGAAAAAACCGTGAATAAAAATTTATTTTTGGTGAAATCGTTGTTGAACATGAAGTACGTGAGCTTTTGTTGACAATTGTTGAGCTTAAAATGATTAACGGGCTGAATTATAACTTGTGAGGACTAACGGTTAAAAGAAGTTTCAGCAATGAGGGTTATAAAACAACAAAGGATGAGTGGTGAATCAACCTTAAAGTTCAGGGACTGAAATTGCAAAATTCCACTTTTGATTAATAATAGAAACGTTTCCCTCCATAACACGTTTTCTTCTTTGATTTCAAAATAGAAAAAAATATTCAAGATTATGGATTTGATCTTTTGAACCGGTACGGTTATCGTCGGCAAAATCCGAATATACCACGTTGATCATAAGATGTCACGATCACGATGGTATAAGTCTTAAGTCTCGTCATTGAACATCACACGAAACCGTAAAATTGAAAAACGACTTAAAAACATGTATAGAATTTGTTGAGTTTCTTATTTAGTTCGGTTCACAAGGGTTTTACTAGTTCGGTTGCTCAAAGGTTGTGACTAGATCAGGAAGCAACTAGTTCGGTACATGAAGGGTGTTTTCTAAATCGGTTCTCAAGTGTTCTTTCTAGTTCGGTTTGCACTAGACTTAACTAGATCGGTTTGCACTAGACATGGTTAGTTCAGTTTCTTAAGAATCAACTAGTTCGGTTCCTTTTAGCTTGTTACTTGTTCCGTTGATGAAGAAACGACTAGTTCGGTGATACTAGATCGATTGTGTCACAAGGTTAAACTCGTTCGGTTTGCTAGATCGGTGCTTTAGTTCAGGTCACAGTTGAACTCGTTCTTGTATTTGTCTTCACCGAAACAAAAAACAAAAGACGTGAAGAAACAACAACAAAAATTGTTGTTTGATTTGAAGAGACACAAGACAAAGATGTGTTTCCTTAATTCCAACAACAATATTATATGAAACAAAAAATGTTAAAACGTTTGTGAGTAAAAAAATTCTATTTCAAAAGGAGACTAAGTAGAAAGATTAAAAAAATGCCGAATATGAATAAGCCAAGAATAAGCTTGTCGAATAAGCTTAAGAAAAAAAATCACCACAACAAAAAAAACAAACACAACACGCACGAATACAATACACCCCCGGTTAGCTCTTGATACCAATTATACATAATCAGAAACACTAGCTAAACATGATCCGGATGTCGGGGAGGATTGAACAAGAAGTAAGCCATATTATTGAGAGAGAAAAAGGAAAAGATGTGTATGTGTTTTAGAGAGAGAAAGAACACACACACTTTGGTGAAATGTTACAAATGAATCCTCACCCCTCCATGGAAGTATGGAGGGGGTATTTATAGTCTAAACACAACTAAAGTATTGTCACACCCCGCCAAGGCAGAAGCACGAGGTGTAACTTCATGGATATCGTTACAACACAATGGCGTCTACTATAGAGATACTAAAAGGAAAAGAAAGTAACTACAGGGGACACTATGTGTCATAACAATATCTAACACAAGATAAAGGAGTCTTGCATTATTAAGTAATGTCATACACGCAATTGTCACTTTGTGATCCGTCCAAATCAATACGTATAATATATATATATATAATATATTTAGTATAAGTAATATTAAGGAGCAGCAAGACAATATAGTAATAGTAAAAGTAGTTGATATCTCAAAAACCCTCCGGGTCGTTTCCTCGACAAGAGGTGAATGGAAATCTACGTTCAAGTTGTAATTCGAGCTTGAATGTCATAAAAGTTTTTGGTTTTGTTTTCTAAATCTACTTAAAAGGAAAGCATATAAAAGGAAAGCTAAACTTTTGGTTTTAAACTATTTTTATACTAAAAATTAAACTAATATTAATTCTAAGATTTAAAACTACAAGATTATACTAAAAATGATCTAAAAATATAAATGACTAAAATGCTTGCTAAGTGACGTGAAATGTTCATTAAGTGCGGGCTTAGGTTTAACGAATTAAAATGACAAGTAAAATGAAATGCTTAAAAATAAATGACAAGAAATTAAATTGCATTAAAAATAAATGACGGAATGTAAATCGAAAAGACAATACTTATGACTAAATATTTTTTAAATCTTTTAAACCCGCACCTAAATTCCAAATCACTAATCACTTAACAAGCACTACTAAATCTACTCACTACTCATAATGAAATAAAATCTAAACATTTTAAAAATTAAGCTACACTAAGCATGGCATAAATCAAATAGGCAAACATAAAATAAAACAATAAAATAAAACTACACTAATTAATTGAAAAAGGAATAGAAAATGAACCGAATTGGAGACCCGCAATTAAAATGAATACCACCCGATTTATTTAACTAAAGCAACTAATCAAAGTCGGTCTAGCTAAATAAACCCATAAGCTCCGCGCCTCATGAGTAGACCGGTACCAAAAACACAAAGTAAACTTACAACGTTATATAACAAACAACTTAATATCTCAAAATGTAAATTTATTACAAATCTGTTTACATGGTATATCTCATTTCTAAGTAGCAGCCCATTTAATTTAAATAAAAACTAAAACCAATCCAAAGATTAATTCAGTTACTAAGCAAAAACCCAATGTTAATACTACAACCAAACGTGACTCAATCAAAAAGCTACAAAGCCCAATTAAGAATTTACAAACCAAATGTGTACAAGCAGAAAGTTCAATTAACCAAACGATAGGCCCAACTTGAAATAACAAGCCCAATAGAAATAATGATTAACGTGCATTTTGACATCAAAAATTCAACTACGAAATGATCTTAATCTAACAAACGAAACGATAAGCTAACATGTTTCTAACAAACTTAAACAAATTAATAAGCAAGAAACGAAATGGTTTGGTTGAAACTATTGAGATTTTTGAACCGTGAACATAAGTTGAAATTTAAGCTTTATACTTTGCAACAAAATCCTTTAATCAAATAAGCTCGAACAAAGCAACTACGCACAACAATCCGGATCGAAATAAGCACTAATTTAGATGAATAAGCACACGATATAAGTAATAAAGAAACTTAGAATAAGCATCAAACAATTTTTATTTCATCATATTAATAAGCTTGAGACAAGAGTTGAGTACAATAAGCAAGAAATTAAAATTAAGCTATCACAATTTGAAAATTAAGCTAAAAAAACTAAAGCTAAACTAAAAAAATAAAAGACTAACTAACTAACTAGATGGGGAAAAATGAGGGGAGTGGTTTATTTAAAGCCAAGCCCAAGGGTACTTTTGTAAAATTCTGCCTCGTCATTTAATGATTATTATCCAATCATTGGTCTCACATTCCCTTCACACGGATCGAGCATATTGCAGAGATGATCCAACGCATGAGGAGAGGCCACGTGGCCAATTTTATAAGCCACATGTTAAGAAAGAAAGAACGAACCAAAAAGCAACAAAAATTAGAAAACCGAGATCTATAATCAACTTTAAACCAAATCTATTACATCATATTAAAAAGCTTGAGACAAGAGCTGAGTACAATAAGCTAAAAAATTAAAGATAAGCTATTACAAAAAAGAAATAAGCTAAAAATACTAAATCTAAACTAAGAAAAATAATGGAAAAACTCCTAAAAAAGAAGGGTGGCGTGTGGTAATTTATAGAAAGAGAGAGAATGGTGGTACTTTTGCAAATTTGAGGTGCCCCATCAATTATGTCTATCAGTTGGCCCCCATCATTGGCATGATTGATAGTCACAGCGGATCGTACTGAATGCAGAATTCCTAACCGACCTCTGGATGCTCGACGCGTGTCCCATCCTTGGCTGCTTCCATTCTACGCATATTTTATGACTGTTGGATCATATTCTTTTGCTTCTCACAAAATTAACACAAAGTTGTATTCTTTCTCATCCACGTGGCGCATTTTACCTCAATTCTTCATTCATAAGTCTCAAATGCAAACGAAACTTTTACATATCCAATGCACATGTCAGAGAAATTTATTGCTCCTTTTTCCTATCCATATTAAACGCGTCACGTGATTAGTGTGAATTATTAACTATAGCACTGAGCTTTATCAATGCATGCCCACCAGACATCACTTTTATAAAATTCACTGCGTCATGAAACAATTTAAAAAAAGTCCCTCCACGTGTAAACAACCATTTTCCAAGAACAAGGAGAAATGGAGAAACTTGTAAATCAGCTTGTTTATTCGAAGCTTCACGTGAGCAAAAAGATTGGAGCATGAAATGCTATTCTCCATTAATCTTGATTTTAAAATGGGCTAAAATAATAATGTTGCTAGCCCGACCCATTTAAAAATGAGTATACGCTGGTCCAATAAAATTCGAGGGCACTGTTGAACTCGTATTCTTGCTCTCATTCCATTCCCGTGCTTGGTTTCGTCCGGTTTTGTCTTTTCTTTTGTCCATTTCTTTAATATCCATACCTGCGCATACACAAACACAAAAACAAGCATATATTTGCTATTTATTATGTTTTTGGTCTTTTGGGTTTGTTTTTCAAGGTAAAAAATATGTATAAAATAGCGAATACCATTAATACTAATGAAAATTATGCTAAGTAGTTAGTACTGGTAGTGTAAAAGTTACTACTGCTAGTTACTACTATTCGTATATATTAGTACTGTTAGCATAAAGTTACTGCTGCTAATAGAAGTTAAGACTGCTTAGAGATGAAGATTGAAAATATACTAAGTAGTTACTACTGCTAGTAAACAGAAAGTAAGTACTGCAGTGTAAATGTTAATACGCTATGAGTAAACTTCTAAGTGTTAATACACTTGTTGCTCATTACAATTGCTGAGTGATTACTATTGCTAAAAGGATTATGTTGACAGAGATGAGATCAAAGATTAATTGGAGAACAAGAATACTTATTAAGAAAAGTATTAGTTATTTATAAAGAAGATATGTATAACTTATTTGTTAAGGAGATTACGTTTGTTTATAGAAAAGATCATGGATAAGTTAGGAAAGTATAGTAATCCTTGGTTGGACTCCTTGGTGTATAAAAGGAGGTCAAGAGCATATGTTAGGAGTAACAATCTTTTGATATTCGTACTATCAGGTTATTTGTAACCCTAACACTAGTCAGAAGTGATCAGTTCATATTGAGGCTGAAAGTTCAGTAAAAGATCTGTTTTTACTGTTTCATTGTTCTTCTTAGTATTACAAGCTAGATTCCGCATAGTTTGTAGTATTTACAATCTTAGTTTCTACTATAGTTGTTTTGGATCTATCCAACACAACTAAGCTTTAACAATCTAAGTAAAATATGTTCAAAGGGGATCAACAATACCCACAAAGTCCATTTACGTATACAAGGCTTAGACATGTTTAAAACTTAAATTTTTAAGATTTCAGAAGAAGGTTACGGCGTAACCAAGGTAGTTACGTTGTAATTAAGTGGTAAAAAATTTAAGTTTTTAAGGTGTTACGGCGTAACAGTAAAACTGGTTACGTCATAATAATAATGGTTACAGCGTAAGCTAATGTTGTTACGCCGTAACTGCTGCAAATTCAGCAAGGTTACCACATGTTTTAAAGTCAAGCTAGTCTCGATAATTGCCTCCTAGCTTCTAGATTCCGCAAAATAAAGTAAGAAACATGCAAACCAACTAATGTAAAAAGGAAATTTCATTAAATAAAGGACGGGTTATCTCTCGACAAACACTTTTGTTTATTAACGAGTCTTTAACTTAGACTCATGCCATTTAACGTTTTATTGTTTTCTACCTCCTTTTGGATCATTTCCTTAAATTTTGATCCGTTCTTCCCTTCCAAGAGGTAAACATTATTCAAGTCCTAGAAACACAGTCAAACTTTGTCCACCTTCAAATTGAAAATTGCTTAACCTCAAAAGATCTAGTAGTACTTCTGTTGGATGAATAATCATCTTCTCTAATCACCTAATATCCTTACGTTCCTTAATTTTCGAACTTCCTGATCGTTCACCCGATATTTTTATTAGCACTTGGGTACAATATTCCCCATATGTTTTATCGAGAATTGTCCCTTTCTTCCCATTCCAAGTTTCGTACTCATCACAGCTTATCGATTTCTAAGTTGAATTCCCACTTGTAATCATCAAAGCTCATATGGGTCGGGTTGTTTATAATAGCCGAGTCATCTTGAAAACAATCAATTAACCATAGCTTCAATAGTTCCTTTTTTACAGGTTCACTAATTTCAGTATGCCCAACTTTAATTAATTGTACATTCTATGCATGAATAGTCCCACCAGGGTCTTGGTTTGTTTGATTCTTGAGAGGATACTTCAGATGACAAAACGACGACTAATATCAACCACCATCAGACGTATCTATTGTCCCAAACTAAGGGCAACTAGTTTGGCTTTTTTGTATTTTGCTAAAAGGAAATCAGGAAAGGATAGTCCTTTTCCTTTTATACTACTTCTCTTATTATCATAGTTGCATTACCAAAACCTTAAATTCCCAGTTTTAGATACCCCACATATTTCTACCCCACCATCACATATTTTTTTGTCGGGGTCATAGGATGGCCACATTTTGGTTTTTCCTTGATATTCTGTTTTATAAGGTTACAGAAGTGTGCTATAGGAACATTCTCATCTAAACTAATTTTCTATTTCTTATGCTTTTGATCACCTAAATTAGGGGACCTATCGTCCCAGTTACTTGATTCATCGTAATCGATTTGATTATTACTCTGGACAGAGGATCGAGGTCTGTTAATTAGGCCAGAATTAACCATGAAAATTCTTTCACTAGGATTCGTAAAATCTTAATCCTTTTTTATTACATCAAAGCTTATTCTCCCTTTCGTCTCCTATCCCCACTAATATTTCTTTTTCAAAAACACAAATTTGGGCGTGAATAGTGGCCAAAAAGGGTCTTCCCAAAATGATAGTCGAATTGGGGGTTTGATCTAGAATTACGAAGTCGGATGGGAATAGGAATTTATCAATTTTATAAGTATGTCTTTAATTATCCCTAGTGGTGATTTATTTCTCATATCAGCCATTTCCACTAGCATCTCTGTTTCACTAAGATTTCTTAATCACAAATACTCGAAAATATTCCTAGGTAGAACATTCACACTGGCTCCTAAATCGGCCATAGCATAAAAGTTAAAGTTACCTATAGTGCAAGGATGTGTGAAATGTCCTGGATTGGATTCCTTCGTAGGTAGTTGATCAATGGAGTTTTCTTCCTGAGAGTCGGAGAGGAAGGTTATTCCGTGTAGATTTTTAAGTTTCTTAGGAGAACTGGGTCCCTCATTTTCAACAGTTACTACCTTTGTTTCTTCAGATTTTTTCTTCATGAAACGGAGTTCTTTGGTTAATTGCTCGATCTGGGTTTCTAAGTTTTTAAGTGAAGCGCCTTGGTTCCTCGTGTTAATCTCGGCATTTTCTTTAAGCTTTTTAATCCATTCTTCCATTGCAATACTTCTTCGAGCAGATTCCTCTTGATGCTTAGCCAATAATTCTTCTAAGATTTGCCTCCTTTCAGCATATGATGGACGATTATCAATCTTAGTGTTGTATCCAGGTGGTCCTACACAAAATTTTCCTCCGTTACTTCCGTTAAACGGCGCTGTTTGTCCAAATTCTCCATATCTGACCTCTTCCACTTGTTTAACTTCCTCTTTGAGGGGGCAATCCTTGTCGAGATGAGGTCCTTCGCAAATTTGGCATCCAACCTGGATTGCATGAACACTTTTCTTTAGTTTCTTTATGTCTCTTCCCAGGTTGTCCAACTTGTTAACTAAAGCAGCTAGTCCATCATTGCTACTACTGCTTCCGATATTCCTGCTTGTTGTGCCGTCGTGCCATTTTTGAGAATGGTCAGCCATTAGAGCTTCGGCCGGTCTCATCCTGGGGATAGGTCCCTGTAAATCAAGCAATTGATGGTTCATAGTGCTCAAACCCTTATAGAAAATGTTTACCTTTTGATGACTATTGATATCATGAGTAGGGCACTTATATAGCAGGTCATTATACCGCTCCCAAGCCTGGTATAATGATTCGTCTCCTCCTTGCTTGAAGTTGTAAATATCTTCAAGCTGCTTTACGGTCATGAAAGGTGGGTAGTACCTTTGGATAAAGGCCTTCTTGAGGAGATCCCAGGTATTGATAGTTCCTGGGGCTAGTCTGTACACCCATCTTTTAGCGGCTCCAGTAAGAGTGAAGGGAAAAACTCAGAGCATGACTGCGTCTTTAGTGACTCTGGGAATATTAAATAAGCCAATGATGCTGAGGACCCTATCAATGAGATCGTGAGCATCCTCGTCTTTGTTCCCAGAGAAACTATCTTCCCTCAGTTCGCCCATGAACTGACCCTTGATTTTGAAATTAACATTGCC
>BQNB010162558.1:0-14546 GCA_026074375.1 Tanacetum coccineum | reverse complement strand
AAGTTGCTTTAGGGCCTGAGTCGTGAAAACGTGATTTAGATGGTCGTTCTTATAAGTCAAGCTAGACCCTAAAAGTCAAAGATTGAAATCGTCATTCAAAAATTCAAAAATTCTCGGATGTTACACCCTGTTCATGCATATCATCTATAATCGACATCAATGCATCATTTCGAACAGAAGATACATTACTTTGTATAATTCTTAATGCTCTGATACCAATTGTGGTATATCATAAATCATAACATGGTGACGATTCTTGGACTTGGCTAGTTTCTAGAGAGAAAAACACATGAGAGGATATTTTCTAGTGAGAGAAATATGTGTAAAATAAGAAAATGAATAATGACTAGCTACCTCTTCCAAAGTTGGAAGAGGTATACATATTTCTTACAAAATACCAGGTATTAGTACCCGGTACAAAATCGAAAATCATACGATTAACTATAAAACTACGAACTATAATAAACAGTAAAATACACGGAGTGACCGAGTCTTTTTCTAATATCTAACAACATCTTTATGCTGTAAAAAGGATTTTTAAGTACTTAAAAGGTCAACCAAAATTGGGCCTTTGGTATCCAAAAGATTCTCCTTTTGATTTGGTAGCATACATTGATAGTGATTATGCTGGAGCAAGCTTGGATAGGAAGTCTACAACAGTAGGTTGTTAATTCCTTAGAAGTAGATTAATATCATGGCAGTGCAAGAAACAGACAGTGGTTGCAAATTCCATAACAGAGGCTGAGTACGTGGCTGCTTCAAGTTGTTGTGGACAAGTGCTTTGGATTCAGAATCAACTACTTGATTATAGGTACAATTTTATACATACCAAGATCTTTATTGACAATAACAATACTATTTGCATAATTAAAAATGATGTTTTTCATTCATAAACAAAGCATATAGAGATTAGACATCTTTTTATTAGGGATTGCAATGAAAAAAAGTTGATTCAAATGGTCAAAATCCATACTGACAAGAATGTTGCAGATTTACTTACAAAAGCTTTTGATGTAAGTAGGTTTCAATATTTGATTGCTAGTATTGGAATGCTAAATCCTTAAAATCTTTTATCTCTTTATGTTTTTGTAGAGTTTTGTATGAATTAGTACTGTTATTCATGTCATTAAAAGTTTCTGCTGTTAAGTATAATTAGTGCTGCTAGTTATATTTAATACTGTTGAGTTTCTACTGTTAGTTATACTTAATACTGTTAGGTATAATTAATACTGTGATTATTGTGAAAATTGCTATGGATTGTATTTTCTTGGTTTCTGGACTAACATTTTGCAGAAAAAGCAAAAATAGTGTTAGATTGATGATGGAAAAGCTGGTTATTAGAGAAAATAGACACAGAGTTTTGGTAAGAAAAAGAATTGAGAGAATTAGTGAGAATAAAAATAGAAAGAGAGTTGTGTGGAATAAAAATAGACAGAGTGATTTGGTGAGTAAAAGAATTGAGAGAAGTGGTGAGTTGAAAAATAGAAAGAGAGTTGAATATATTGAAAACAGACAGAGTGTTTAGAATGGAATTGGAGTTAATGTCGGTGACTCAAAGTTAATGCTGCTAGGCATAAACTTAATACTGCTGACTAAGAGTTAATGCTGCTAGGCATAAACTTACAACTGCTGGTGAAAGTTAATGATGCTAGGCATAAACTTACTACTGCTGTTGAAAGTTAATGTTGCCAGGCATAAACTTACTCCCTTATTCTTACTTTTTCTCCTTTTTTTATGTCATACCTAAGGACTTCTACACCAACTAGTGGATTGTCCCTGGGCAGATCCCTCCGGTTCTGGCTGGATCATTGGAACTTGTACCTAACCTTACCAACCTTATATCTCCGATAATGTCAAATGCTTGGTTAGTCTTTTGGTATAGTTCTCCTCTCCATAAAATCAATTGAAAAATTCAATTAAGGTACTTATGATATAAATATCAAAGTGTTTTGTACCTCGATTGTGTTTACTTTTTAGAAACGCTCCCCCTCAAAATGTGCATTGGTATTTGAAATTATTTAGCACGTTTGGGCGGAGTATACACACGAGTCTTAATAATCACATTTTTATTATTCACATATTTTAATCACATTTTCTCCCCTTATCAAAAATTTTAAACCTTTTGACATTTTGGATATCAATTGATTTAAATATGTTAAAAAATTTGGAGAAAAATGTGCCAATTATTCACAAGTCGTGTAAGAAACATATTAATGCTCCTTCTCAATCGTTGAGGGTCATAGATTATTCCTACACATAATCATCAAAAGATATACTACTTTTTACTTATACTGTACAAGATAAATTATTCACAATAAGATAATATTGACCTTAGTGTCAGAGTGACGATGTCACTCTGTTCTGCTGATAAGTCTGTAGTCAATATCTCTTAGCCGTCCACCGACAAAGCTTTCCAGACTTCGAAAGATTCTCCTGATCTTTAGTCTTTTCTCAATCACCTCGATAAAGTCTTCACTCCTTCTTTTGTCGTCCTCAGTCCATTTCCTGGTCTCCATGCCCTTATTGAATTTGAACAGCCTGAAATCTTTCACCATGAAATCTAGCTTGTCCCGAATTCTCATCAACGTTCCATCGCTAAACTTGTGCACCTCATCTATTCTCATCATCTTCTTATTATCATCCCTATCTCTGTAGATTACTGCTCTGGGTTTGTTGACAATGGTGTAATCTTCTTTGAATAGAAAGTCAGATGCATCCCAGTTCGGTTGTTCCAGATTGAGCTTTGTTTGATAGCTCTCAATGCCTAGCTGCAAGTCTTCCACACGTTTCCTGATGACAATGTTTCTGATCTACATGTTGACTGCGGTGTGTAGATTAACTTTGTTTGATTTAGGTAGGTGGTTGAGCTTGTCTTGAAGATGAAGCAGAAACAGATCTTCAAAATCATTTGGATGAAGGTTTTTGAAATCCTTTTCCGAGATCTTGTACTCTTTGTAGTCAGCTCGGCGTAGAACTATCTCTCTCAAGTAGTTGTATCCGTATCTTTTGTAAGTCTTGATACTGATCACACTAAGAATTCGCATATGGGATCTGACTACATCACGATCTGAGGGTTCACGGTGTTTGTTGATGTAGAATTTATTTCTACTGAACCACCAGTGTGTGATACCATAAGCTGCACTGATGTCATAATCGCGCTCACTCTCAACCCACAGACACGGAACTAATTCTTCAAGTCCAAATTCTAGGTATCGAGCGGCTTTGAGCTTGGATATGGATAAGGCAGTTTTTCATTCTTTGTCACCTGACAGAAGATATTCCAGATCCTTATTGAAGAAGAGTTGTGGTTGAATAGTTACCTGACCTGGTGGTCCTCCTAAGGGCAATGGTTCATATACATTACGCAGAATTTGATGACCCTCAGGGTTAACCAAATCAACCTTATCAGTCAGCAGCTTATGACATTCATCCATCTAAAACTGAAGAGAGACGCTATTATTGTGAAAGGCTTTAACCAAGTTAAAAGTTGGACCTTCCAAATCAGCTTTGCAGAGCTTCTTCTTTCCTGTTCGTTTGTAGAACCATTTGATGAAGGATCCTATATCACCCGTCTTCCTTTGAAGCTTGTTCTCCTCGGGGTCTTGATACGTTGTGGCGTATACATTTATCTAGTTGTTCTCTGGTGCAGGGTAATCATTTGAAGGAATGGTCCATTCTGGTTCAGGTGTAGCTGGTCTTTCTTCTTCAGGAATCGGTTTGAACCATGTAGCAGCCGGTACCTTAGGAATGTGAGCGTTATCGGTGTCCTCCGGATCTGAGACATGCCCTTCATCAGTAATTGGATTGTCATCAGAAGATTGTTCAAATTGATGGTCACTTGTTTGCATTGAAGGGCCAGGAGGAGTATCTCTTGTGTTAGTGATTTGCCAAGCTGAAGAAGTGTGAGCTGGAGGCTGTTTTGCTGCAGAAGTATTAGAATCCAGCTTATTCTTTGTACTTTGCTCAGAATCTTTAGAAGGAGGTCTTGAGCATGACCCAAAGCACATTGAATCGTGTCTTTCTCCTTTTTGTTGAGGTCACCCTGTTTGATCCAGATTGAAGGGCCTTCATCATCATCGTCCCTTCCTCATCACACTATCAACCTTTCTTTTGTGGTCCTTTAACCTTGTCTGCAACTTCCTTGTCCATAGCATTTTCATCCTCTATTAATGCTTCCATAAGGGCATGATATAATCTGTAGTTGGCAGGATTTCTGTTGGCAGTTTGTTCTTATGCATGGATTTGAAGAGAGCACTCTTTAGATCAAATTCTTCCAGTGCAGCTTTATCAGTCGACTTGATGGTAAAATGTAGGTCTTATTCTTCTCATCTGTTCTTTTTGATTCTAATAATCTCTTCGGGACTCTTTTCAGATTCTTGTTTTTTGCTTGACTCTAGAGCAGGCAGCACAAAGTATTTCTCAACTAAATTTGTAGTGTGTCTTTCAAGAGTCTTAAGGAGAGCATCATCAAGTTTTGTTCCTAGATACTTATCAACAACTGTAGGAACTTGGGATTGAATAGAAGCTAAAACAGCAGCAGATTGATTAGTCTTCTTTACTTCAGACATATCTTGTTTTAATTTCGCGACTCTTAGCTGAAGGGCGATGAATGAAGTGATTTCTGGAAGGGTTGTGATGATTGCTATAGCTTCTATGTTGATTGGTGGTGCGTTGACCTGTGAAGAAGGTGTAGGAGATGAGATATTCATAACTGGATCATTCACTGGAGGAGCTGACGTTACAACATTAGTTTTCTCTTGATAATCTTCGATTGGTTTGTCATTAAGAAATTGATCCCCAAAGTTGTCTATTTCATACAGATTCTTCATTGACGATAGAGTCGCAGATGAACTTTCTGGATTTTCCAAGATGACATGTTCGTCAGTTCTGAGTTTCAGGTTTTCATGTACTTTGGGGTAAGATGTAGCGTAGAAGTCTTCGTCTATGTGCTCAGGGTTTAGTCCAGCAAGAGTTGCATGTTCTTTTCCAGGGCCTGAGTCATCTTGTATGGGCTCAAGGTTTGATCCAGCTAGAGCCTCATGTCCTTGTCCATGGTCTGATCTAGCTTGGTTTTCAGTATGAACAGATATCCCTACTCCTGATGTGACTGTGGTCGAAGCAACTTCACCTTGTTCTTTGTCAACTTTAGGAGCAGTGGCTTCTATTTCACTTTCTGTTCGTTCTGAATTAGTTGTTGATGAAGATTCATGGACCACTTTCTCTGATGTATCATCTTGAGGTTGAGAAGAGGGACCCGTTGTTGAATCATGAGGTGCTTGATCACGCCTTTGAAGGATAAAACTATTTAAAAAATGATCTAGTAACTTTTCTACTTCGACAGATCTTATCATGAGTGTGCGGCTTGCCTCTGTAAATAACATTTCCCTTTCCCTCTACATCTGGGAGTCTTTGTATTTCCTCAGCAACACGTTCACGGATAGCTACTCCTCCGACCGGTGCTTGACGTTGTGGTAGAAAGGAAGGATCCAAGCTAAGCTTAATTGCTCGTTCTAGGTCAGCATCAGCACCTTCACCTTCTCCTTTTTCTTGATGCGCATCCAAACTCAACTTCTTGGCCAGTTCAAGAGCAGGATCATCACCTTCTCCTTGAGGTTCCGGTTCTTGTTGAGTTTCATCTTAAAACGGTTCTGGTTTTTGTAGCCTATTGCTACTGTTTTCTTTTCATCATAAAACGGTTTTAGTTTACATAACATGTGCACCGTTTGAACAGACTAATCTTTTTTGATTAATCTATCTTTAACCTTTTCTTTTAGCTTTTTAATGTCTAAAAACTCTTCAATGTATTTATCTTCTTTTTGTTTAAAATCCTTTTTCAAGGTTGTCACTTCTTCCTTCATTGACTTGTTATGGTCAACGGTAGAACGAAGATGCGTTTGTACAGTATGAAGTTCCGATTTTAAAGAAGTTTCCTTTCTATTTTGGTCAGAGATAATTATTCTCATTTGTTCATCAATCTTTTGTTCTCTTTCAGTTAATTTAAACTTTGTCCGTTTTTCATACACCCTGACCAGTTCCTTATATCTCTCTAGTTCAGAAGTCAATGTGTCATTAACTACTTTAACCTACTTATTTGCTAACATACTTTGGACACCCTGTTCATGCATATCATCTATAATTGACATCAATGCATCATTTCGAATAGAAGATACATTACTTTGTACAACATGCTCTTCGTTGTCCTCCATATACTGATTATACGGAATAATATTACTATCACTCGTATATTCAGCATCAGAGTCAACAACGTAGTTATGTTATACATCGTTTTGCATCTCGTGTGCTTCATGATACTCATACATATGATCTACAAAGGTATAATGATCTTGTACCTCAAACGGAGTATTCGAGTCATATGATGGCCCAGCTTCATCGTAGATTGGATCTTCAGATGAAAGATTTACTATGAACATGGTCTGAATACTAGGAGCCTCATCAACATCAGAGTCGAATGCATCACATTGATCAGCTTCATAGATATGATCCACATTGAGTGCCAAATCTTTCTCGTTCGGATCATCCACATCATCATCAAAGTTGGTGACTTGTTCTCCTGCAAGAAACAACAACTGTTCTTCATCCAGTACTGCACCATTCTCCTAGGCTTGCATAAGTAGCATCTTGTCCTTAAAGTAGTCTGAATCCTGAAGTCGCTTTGGTCGAGGACATTCTCGTGCTATGTGCCCGAGTCCATTACAGTTGTAGCACTTAATGGGTTTAGCTTGACCAGGATTCACATTGCCACCTCTGTTCTGACCTCCAGCATTCCCAGCTACAACATTTCCTCTTGCATTGTTCCTCTGAAATGGTCTTCCTTGATTATTCGCATTGTATCTTCCACGGACATCTTGAACCACAACTCTGCCGTCTTGAACCGTAGCTTTGTTCCTTGCATTAGAAGACGTTCTGAGTTGATTGTTTGTTTGAGGAAGATGTGATTTGTACGATTGAGTGAGGAGGACAAGTGTGTTGGTTAAACTTTCAATCAAGTTTTCAGTTGAAGAACTTCCTGAGTCCAGTTGAAAGTTATCAGCAGGAGATGGTTCATTTGAGGATTGAGAAGACATGGATGATTGTGTTGGATACTACTAAACTAAGGTATTAGACACTAGTGCCAAAGGATCATTAGTTGGTTGAATGAAACTTTCCATCATCATTCTATTCTCACTAGCATGTACCTTATGTTGCTTCGTATAGGCATAAAGCTGATCAAAGTTAGACTCTTTCAAACCTCTGTTAAGTTTGACTTCAGTTATGAATCTGCTCCACTCAGGTAACATGTTGTTCACAAACTTAGAGTTAAGTTGCATTCTGGGCATGGTCATCTTGATGTTTCTCATGTCATTAATGAGCTTCATAAACCTAACATAGTATACATGAATGGTTTCTCCTTTGATTTGACGGAAGTGTTCAAATTCATCGTATAACTGAGATTCCCTGTCATCCTTTATTAACTCAGAACCTTCCAAAATCATCTTCACATTGTCCCAAATGTCTTTGGCGTCAGTATAGTGGTTGATGAGTGTGTAGATGTCTTTTGGTATACCTTGAAGTAGGATATTCGTTGCACGAATGTCAGCTTTATACCTTTCATTTTCTTCAGCAAGATCTGTAAAGACTCTAGCAAGTTCTGGGCCTAGATGAAGGGCACCCTCAGCTCCTTCTTCTACAGTTTCTTTGAACATTCCCATTTGAAATGGAGCTTCAGTAATCGCCTTCATAATGTTATCTTCATTATCTTTTCATAAACAATACAGACAAATCTGTTGTTGCCAAGATTCAAAGTCTGTTCTATTAAGCATTGGTGGGCGTGTATCAGAACCGACACACTGGATATCTTCTGACATACTAGACATCTTGTTTTATTATGATATGATATGTTTTGATCGATCAATGATTAGTGAGTATACGTTAAAAGTGGTGAGGTTAACGTATTTGTTTCGTGTTTAAGTGATATTAAGTCCCAAGTTTAAATAACTTCCAAATTGCACAAACAGTCGCACAACTCGCCGCCAGTGGTACCAAACCGCCGTGAAGAATATGAGCAAACCGCCGTCAGTTGTAGTAAAGCAACCTGCTGCTTCTGTCAACCCGCTGTCTGAATCAAATCGCCGTGCTGTCAAACCGCCGTGTACAATTTTGAGCAACCCGCCGTAGAGTTTTCAAACCGCCATAGCTTCTGTTCGTATTTTTCTAATAAAATATTCAAACCGCCTTCAACCTGTATAACTCGCTGCCTATAATCTTAGCAACTCGCCGTGGAAAGCAACCCGCCGTGTCAGACAGTTGGTCACCTACTATATAAATTATTCCTTTTTAATCAACTCGCCACGAAGAATATCTGCCAACTCTCCACGAAGAACAACGAGTTTTATCACAAAAAACACCTATAAATCACCCTTTTGAACGATTTCTCTTGATTTCTTTTGCACAACTCAGTACTACAAGGCTATAGTAACTAGTAACACCCAAACTTTAACATAACAAACATCAAAATCTGGAGAATTAAGAAAAACGAGTTGCAAACCTTAAAAAGCACTCTTTTTGATCTAAATCAAGAAAGAAATCGCACATACACACGATCTAATCATCCCATGGGCTCTGATACCAATTGTGGTATATCATATATCATAACACGGGGTCGATTCTTGGACTTGGCTAGTTTCTAGAGAGAGAAACACATGAGAGGTTTTCTAGAGAGAGAAACAAGTGTGTTTAAATGGAAAATGAATAATGACTAGCTTACCTCTTCCAAAGTTGGAAGAGGCTTATATAGTTTTTACAAAATACCGGGTATTAGTACCCGGTTAATTACCGAAAGTCATACGTTAAACTATTAACTACGAGCTATTAATAAACAGTTAAATACACTAGGTGACCGAGTCTTTTTCTAACATCTAACAGAATCAAATGAGTCATCATCATTTTCATCAACTATGGCGTCTAGTGAAAGAGATAAAGAGGGATGATTTTAAGTGGTGGAGGAGGAGCTAGCATTTGACTCACGAGGTCTTTTCTTGCCTCGATCCGCTCACGTCTTTTGCTCATAATGAGGAGCGAGTGGATGCTTGAACAATCTAGTCAAAAGCATTCCATAAGGTAAAAGTTCCTTTGGTTTGCTTCGAGTCTTTTCCATTCTTTTGAGAATGAAAAATGCTAGATTGTAAGGAGTAGAGGTCTCAATGCAATAAAGCATGTGACAAAGACAAGTGGAGACATGATCCCTATGTCCTCCTAGACAAATGGCATTTTCACGAATAATCTCAACCCATGGTTTCATATGAGTTTGAATCTCTCGGGTTAAAATTTTTTCCTAAGGTATTTGTTGTGATTAAACGTGTCGTTTTCAATCAAGGAGTGATTTATTTTGAAGTGAGTATGGTGTAGAATGAAATTGTCGAGATTATATTATAATTAATAATTATAATATTTATTTATTACTATATATTGCCGCTACATTAGTATAAGTATGTATTATCGGAGAATGATATTTATATGATTGTGGAGACAAGTCGTCAACCATCACACCATTAAAACTGTATTGGGTAATTCTACAACGCGTTTAAACTTTATGCATCAAACGTGAAGATTGTTTTAGAAGTGGTTGATTAAAATGAGACATTAACCGGACTAGGTCGTGTGCGGGCGTCGTTGCATTTGCTTGTGTAGTAGAAGTTGGTTGCTAAATTCTTGCTTAAGGTGAGTTCTCGTAGCCCCACTTTTTACTATTTTTTCGTTTGTGGAAAATGATACTCATTTGTGTTTTGAAATGTTTTGTATTGATCTGTGCGAAATGTGGTTTTGTTTTTTGGACAAGATATGTGCTTATGACTGTTATGTGAATATTATGTGTTGATTTACTTGTATTAACTGTGTTTGGCATACAAGGTTCAGTGTAGTACTTGTATGTACTGTGTTTGGGATACAAGGTTCTGTGTGGTACTTGCATGTACTGTGTTTGGTATGCAAGGTTCTGTGTGATACGCCCTAATATAGTGCTCCAGCTAGTAGGCCCTTTAGGTGTGTTAGTGATTTGGGAGCTTGCGACTCAGATTTATTATTGGATGTTGGAGACATGGACTAGGGGGATGCTCATGTCTGGATTGTTAGATATATTCACTGTCATATTGGCCTATTGTCATATTGAAATTTATTGGCACACTTTTGGTTTAAGGTCAAACCTTCGAGCGCACAACATATTGTTGGACGTTTTTGAGTATCTTTAGGGTGAAGTGAAAGAGAATTAGTTGGTGATTCATAGCATTACTTAGTATGGTTCCCGTGTTGGAATTTCGTTTGAAGTTCTTGCTTGCTCGTTGTTTGATTTTCAGTATTTGGATATTTTTGATTAAGTGGGGTTAGGGGGACCGGTAAGGGCCATATGAATACATGTAAGAGATTTGATGGATTTTGTTGCGATTTTGGGACATTTCGTTAGTTTGTTCAAGGTTGTTGGTTTCTCACTAGCACTTGCAGTTTATGCAATTTTGTTTAGTTTTTCTCTATTTTTGTAACTTGTGCTTATGATTGAATCATTATGTTGCATTCCTGAGTTTCCGCCATTGTCGGGGTATGACAGATTGGTAATCAAAGCCTAGGTTATAGAGAACTAGGTAGATTGGCCTAGACTACAATCTAAGATCCGTCGTTTAGTTGCATATAGGATCTATGTGTATGGTGTTCCACTTTTGGTGTGCCTTTGTGTGTTCTTGGTTTGGTGCCTTATTTATGTCAGTCATTGAAATAAGTCGGCTCAATATTGAATATGAATGGGAAAGGATGGGGGTGGATTCTTGTACGGTGGCCAAGTAATTTTAAGATGTCATAAATCACTCATACTTGGTATTGTTGTTCACACAAATCGATGTTGACACCGTAGGGTGGTGTTGCGCGTATATTTGGTTTTGTATAGTAAGTTATTCGATGATTGTGTGCGAGTCTTCCCACTTACCTAACATTTCCCATGTTCTCCCTCGTATAGATAATGCCGCCAAGGATGAGAACTTGAAGTGCTAGCCAGCCTGCTGTCAAATCACTAGGAGGGGGAACTGGTGAACGGGTTAGTAGAGGTGGAAGGGGTTGAAGACCTAGGCAAGGTAATGATGATCGTGTTGATGAATTAAATGGTCAAGGAAATGGCCTAGGTATAGAAGTGTAAAGGGAGCTAATGGGAATGTAGGGGGAGCCAATAGGGATGCACCTGACTTCCCAACGATCATTGCCCAACAATTACGAAACCTCTTACCCGCCATGTTAGTCCAGGTTAGTAACCAAGGGAATGTTGGAAATTAGAATGGTAATGTGGTTAATGAGAATGTTCAGGGGAATGTTGGGAATGTGATAGTGAATGGCAACCTGGTAGGTTGTTCATATAAGGAATTTTTTGCATGTAACCCTAAGGAATATGATGGTAAGGGAGGTGCTGTAGCCCCCACTCGTTGGATTTAGAAAATGGAATATGCGCATGATATGAGTGGTTGTAGTATTGACCAAAATTAGAAATACACTACTGGTTCATTTATGAGTAAGGATTTAACGTGGTGGAACTCTCAGATCCGCACGCTAAGTCAGGAAGTTGCTGTAAGTATGTCATGGAATGACTTTAAGTGTATGATGACTCAAGAGTTTTCTCCTAGTCATGAGATGCAAAAGTTAGAATCTAAGTTGTGGAATCACGCCATGGTCGGGGCTGGCCATGCTGTGTATACTGATATGTTTCATGAGTTGGCTAGGGTAGTTCCACATTTGGTAACTCTTGAGAGTAGGATGGTTGAGAGGTATGTGTATGGCCTTTCTCCACAAATCCGTGGGATGGTGGCAGCAACGGAGCCAAAGTCTATGCAAAAGGCTATGCAGATTTCTGGTGCACTGACTGATGAGGCTGTTAGGAATGAAACAATTAAGAAGGTTGAGAAGAGAGGAAATGTGGGGGAACCTAGAAAGGATAGGAATGGAAGGGATGATAATAAGAGGGTCAGGACTGTGAATGCTTTTGCTAATACTGTGAACCCTGTAGGAAGAGAGAATACGGGTACTTGGCCCAAGTGTACCACCTGCAACTCCTACCATGCACCTGGTAGACCTTGTCGCATATGCTATAACTGTGACCGCCCGAGTCATTTGGCAAAGGATTGTAGAAGTGTGCCAAGGAATGTGAATCCTGCCAATGCTAGAAACCCACCTGTTAAGGCATGTTATGAGTGTGGTAGTACCGACCATGTTAGACCAGCTTATCCTAGATGGAATAAGGTACAAGGACTGGGAGGAAACCGTCCAAACCAAGTTGTTGCTAATAACGAGGGTTAGGGTCGTGGAAACCAAGGGAACCAGGCTAGGGGTAGGGCATTCATTTTGGGAGCAGAGGAAGCTCGCCAGGATCCGAACATTGTGACGGGTACGTTTACTTTGAACAAGCACTTTGCCACTACCTTATTTGCTTCTGGTGCTGACTATAGTTTCGTTTCCACTACCTTCATTCCTCTATTAGGCTTAGAGCCCAGCGACTTAGGTTTCAAATATGAGATTGAGATAGCTAGCAGGCAGCTAGTAGAGATTGATAAGGTTATTAAGGGTTGCAAACTAGAAATCGAGGGTCATATCTTTGACATCGACTTAATACCTTTTAGACATGGGAGTTTTGATGTGATTATAGGTATGAACTGGTTGTCTAATTTTAAAGCTGAAATAATTTTCCATGAGAAGGTAGTGAGGATACCACTACCGGATGGCAAGGTGCTTAGAGTAGTAGGAGAAAGACCAGATGAGAAAGCTAGATTGTTGATGAGCGCTAAGGCTAGTGATAAGAAACAAGAAGAGATTGTTGTGGTTATAGATTTTCCTGAGGTATTTCCGGATGATTTATCTAGATTACCGCCTATTCGGGAAATTAAGTTTCGGATTGAGTTAACCCCTGGAGCAACGCCAGTAGCAAAGTCTCCTTATCGTTTGGCACCTTCTAAATTTGTGTAGTTGTCGGGGCAACTCAAGGAACTCCAAGACAAAGGTTTCATTTGACAAAGTTCATCGACTTGGGGAGCGCTTGTACTGTTCATTAAGAAGAAGTATGGTTCCTTTAGGATGTGTATTGACTATAGAGAATTGAATAAGTTGACTATTAAGAATCGTTATCCGCTACCTAGGATTGATGATCTATTTGAAGAACTGCAAGGGTCGCAGTTTTTCTCTAAGATAGATCTTAGGTCTGGATACCATCAGCTGAGAGTGCATGAGGATGACATTCCAAAGACTGTGTTTAGAACTCGTTATGGACATTTCGAGTTCACTGTAATGCCCTTTGGTCTGATTAATGTACCAGCAATATTTATGGAGTTGATGAATAGAGTTTGTAGGCCGTATCATGATAAGTTTGTGATAGTGTTCATAGACGACATCTTAATCTACTATAAGACTCAAGAGGAGCATGTAGAACACTTAAGGTTAGTTTTGGAACTACTCAAAAATGAGAAACTGTATGCTAAGTTTTCTGAGTGTGAATTCTGGCTAAGAGAAGTGCAGTTTCTTAGGCATGTGATAAATGGTAATGGGATTCATGTGGACCCTAGTAAGATTGAAGCTGTTAAGAATTGGAAAGCCCCTAGAACTCCGATTGAGGTTCGTTCGTTCTTAGGATTGGCTGGGTATTACCGTGGGTTCATTGGGAACTTTTCTAAGATAGCTAAGTCTCTTACTATCTTGACTCAGAAAAGTAAGACTTTTAATTGGGGTGAGGAATAGGAATATGCATTTTAGACCTTAAAGGGTAAGTTGTGTAATGCGCCTGTTCTAGCTCTCCTCGATGGATCGAAAGATTTTGTAGTATATTGTGATGCGTCCAGGATAGGACTAGGCTGTGTGTTAATGCAGAGAGGTAAAGTGATAGCCTATGCATCTAGGCAGTTGAAAATTTATGAGAATAATTATACTGCCCATGATTTAGAGTTGGGTGCGGTTGTGTTTGCACTTAAGATCTGGAGACATTATCTATATGTAATAAAGAGTTTCATCTATACGGATCATAAGAGTCTTCAGCATATCTTAAGTTAGAAAGAGTTGAATATGCAATAGTGTCGCTAGATAGAGTTGTTTAGTGATTATGATTGTGAAATTCGCTACCATCCTGGTAAGGTGAATGTGGTGGCTGGTGCCCTAAGTAGGAAAGAAAGAGTAAAGCCTAAGAGAGTTAGAGCTAAGAATATGATCCTTCAGTCAAGTATTAAGGATATGATACTGACGACTCAGAATGAGGCTGTGGATGAATCTGTTGGATTGCAAAAAGGTTTGGAAGAGATGATTGAACTTAGGAATGATAGAGTGTTGTATTACTTGGATCGAATACGGGTGCCTTTGAAGGGTGATGTGAGAACCCTGATAATAGATAAAGCCCATAAGTCAAAGTACTTTGTACACCCAGGAGCCGATAAGATGTATTATGATTTGAGAGATAGGTATTGGTGGCCTGGAATGAAAAAGGATATAGTTAGGTATGTTAGTAGGTGTTTGACTTGTTTGAAGGTTAAGGGTGAGCATCA
>BQNB010162556.1:2777-14546 GCA_026074375.1 Tanacetum coccineum | reverse complement strand
TTTGGCAGTTTTTGTCTGTTTTTGGTCATTTTAAGCTCGTTTTTAGAGGTAAAAGATATGTGTAATTAAGCACTTATCACTTATACAAAATTTTGGACAGAATGTTGGTGTTTGTTTGATAAGTCCATTTTCAACCTTTGTTTTCATACTCTTCAATTTTGTAATTCACCACATGTCTTATATATCATATATGTTATATATCATACATATATTAGAGTCCATTTGTCCATAATAATCCTCATATGTCCAAGTTATCAAAATGTACAAGTCATAACACCTCATGAAAACATAACTTTACTTAAGTGTCTTTTTACTTCAAGTTCATACTTGAACCTTTATACATTAACCAAGTGTGTACAATATGTATACTTCTATTATATCCTTATTTTAGTGATCATATAATATTATCATAAGTCCATAATCAATATTAACTTGTCATATATATTTCTTTAACTTAAAACATATTAAGAAATCATAAAAACCCTAATTAACCCATAATCATGTTTACACCAAAATAACTTGATACAATATTTTCTCATCTTTATTAATATGATATTTGTAATAACACAACATGTATAAAAGTAATCCATATGATCATTTCAAGTAAAAACCTCATTTTCATGATAAAATCCTAAATGGTGATTAAACTAAATAGAAATAACATATGCATATCAAAGAAAGTTTACAAGAATATAAAGAGTTCTAGTAGACCTTAGGATGTGTGAAGATGATGATAAACAAATGCTAAACCCTTGTTTAGCCCTAGAATCCAAGCTTGCACTTAAGAAAACCCTTGTTTTCTTCAATAAAATCCCTAGCTTCCTTTTCTTGATTATTACTTGTAAATGGTGATTCAATGGTTGGAAACACCTTAGAACATCTTAGGATGGATGTGTATAGAAGTGTATAGGTTGTATAAAATTTAGTATGGGTTTGTTATAAAGGGGTGCTTGTGCCGTGAGCTATATGGAGCACCAAGGAAGAGTTTTTGTTGAATTTTGGCTAAGTGTTTATGTATATGTGTTATCTCTTTCTAGTAATGCATGTATATATGGAAGTCTTGGTCAATAGTCAAGTAAACATTCAAAGAGACATAAGGAGGGTTTTAGGGATTCTTGCTTTCTTGTCTAGAGTCAAAGTAACAAGGTATGGCTAGGTTTTAAATGCAAGAGATGTACATTGACCAAGTTGTGAATTTTTCTTATATCTTTGTATCCATTGCCATAATTTCAGTTATAAGAAGGTATATGTGATGTTGTTGAGTAATTTTTATGTATTGGGTATAAATGTGGGTATTTGTTGAAGCATAGAAAAGTTTTGGTGGTTCCGGAAGTGCCTAAACGCAATTTATCGCGAAACGTATACACTTTACGTATCCGATAAAAATAAAATGAACAAAGTTAATAATTATTCTCAAAATAATTATATAACCCTTGCTTGATGTAAACATTTAATTGTTTGATGCCCGTTTACATTTAACGCTAATATTTGGCGTACGCGATTTAACTTAACGTTTATGATTTAAAGCAAATGCATACAATACAAAAGGTACATTGCGGATTTATCGACGTCGTCAATGACTTGAAAACACTGGGTGTTATAAGTACGGTGGCCAACGTAATTATAAATTTATCACAACTCACTCATACTTGGTATTGTTGTTCACACAAATCGATGTTGACATCGTAGGGTGGTCTTGCGTGTATATCTGGTTTTATATAGTAAGATATTCAGTATATATGTGCGAGTCTCCCCATTTGCCTAAGTGCTGGTCGGCCTGCTGCCGAATCACTAGGAGGGGGAACGGGTGAACAAGTTGGTAATGGTGGAAGGGGTAGAAGACCTAGGGAAGGTAATAATGAGCGTGTTGATGAATTGAATGGTCAAGGAAATGACCAGGGTATGGGAGCTAATAGGAGTGTAGAGGGATTCAATGGGAATGAAGAGAGAGCCAATAGGGGTGCACTCGACTTCTCAACGATCATTGCCCAATAATTGCAGAACCTCTTACGTGCCATGTTGGCTCAAGTTAGTAATCGAGGAAATGTTGGAAATCAAAATAGTAATGTGGTTAATGAGAACGTCAGGAAAATGTAGGAAAGGTGTTAGTAAATGGAAACCGGGTAGGTTGTTCATATAAGGAGTTCTTAGCTTGTAACCTTAAGGAATATAATGGTAAGGGAGATGTTGTAGTTCTTACACGTTGGATTGAGAAAATGGAATTTGTGCATGATAAATACACTACTGGTTCATTTGTGGGTAAGACTTTAACGTGGTGGAAATCTCAGATCTGCACTCTAACCAGGAAGTTCCTGTTAGTATGTCATGAAATGACTTTATGTTTATGATGATACAAGAGTTTTGTCCTAGTCATGATATGCAAAAGTTGGAATTTGAGTTGTGGAATCACGCCATGGTCGGGGCTGGCCATGTTGCATATACTGATAGGTTTCATGAGTTGGCTAGGTTAGTTCCACATTTAGTAACTCCTAAGAGTAGGATGATTGAGAGGTATGTGTATGTCCTTGCTCCACAAATCCGTATGATGGTGGCAGCAACAGAGCCAAAGACTATGCAGAAGGCAGTGCATATTTCTGGTGCACTGACTAATGAGGCTATGAGAAATAGATCGATTAAGAATATTGAGAAAAGAGGAAATGTGGGGGAACCTACCAAGGATAGGAGTGGAAAGGATGATAATAAGAGGAATGGGACTAGGAATGTTTTTACTACCACTGTAAACCCTGTAGGAAGAGAGAATACAGGTACTTGGCCAAAGTATACCACCTGTAACTCCTACCATGTACCCGGTGGACCTTGTCGCACATGCTTCAACTGTAACCGCCCAGGACATTTGGCAAGGGATTGTAGAGGTGTGCCGAGGAATGTGAATCCTGTCAATGCTAGAAACCCAACTGTTAGGGCATGTTATGAGTGTAGGAGTACCGACCATGTCAGGTCAGTTTGTCCTAGATTGAATAGGGCACGAGGCCCGAAAGAAAATCGTCCAAATCTAGTTGTTGCTAATAACGGTGGTCAGGGTCATGGAAACCAAGAGAACCAGGCTAGGGGTAGGGCATTCATGTTGGGAGCAGAGGAAGCTCGCAAGGATCCGAACATTATGACGGGTACGTTTACTTTAAACAATCATTTTTCCACTACCTTATTTGACTCTGGTACCGACTATAATTTTGTTTCTACTACTTTTATACCTTTGTTAGGCTTAGAACCCAGTGACTTAGTTTTCATATATGAGATTGAGATAGCTAGCGGGCAGCTAGTAGAGATTGATAAAGTTATTAAGGGTTGCAAACTGGAAATCGAGGGTCATGTCTTTGACATCGATTTGATACCTTTTGGACATGGGAGTTTTGACGTGATTATAGGTATGGATTGGTTGTCTAACTATAAGGCTGGAATAATTTGTCATGAGAAGGTAGTAAGGATACCACTATCGGCTAGTGATAAGAAACAGGAAGAGATTATTGTGGTAAGAGATTTTCTTGAGATATTCCCAGATGACCTATCTGGATTACTGCCTATTCGGGAAATTGAGTTTCGGATTGAGTTAATCCCTAGAGCAACGCCGGTAGCAAATTCTCTTTATTGTTTGGCACCTTCTGAATTGGAAGAGTTGTCGGGACAACTCAAGGAACCCTAAAACAAGGGTTTCGTTCGACCAGGCTCATCGCCTTGGGGAGCGCCGGTATTGTTCGTTAAGAAAAAGGATTGTTCTTTTAGGATGTGCATTGATTATAGAGAATTGAACAGGTTGACTGTTAAGAATCGTTATCCGCTTCCTAGAATTGATGATCTATTTGATTAACTGCAAGGGCCGCAGTTTTTCTCAAAGATAGATCTTAGGTCTGGATACCATCAGCTGAGAGTGCACGAGGATGACATGCCAAAGACTGCGTTTAGGACTCGTTATGGACATTTCGAGTTCACTGTAATGCCCTTTGGTTTGACTAATGCACCAACAATATTTATGGATTTGATGAATAGAGTTTGTAGGCCGTATCTTGATAAGTTTGTGATAGTGTTTATAGATGATATCTTAATCTACTCTAAGACTCAAGAGGAGCATGTAGAACATCTAAGGTTACTCTTGGAACTGCTCAAAAAGGAGAAACTGTATGCTAAGTTTTCTAAGTGTGAATTCTGGCTAAGAGAAGTGCAGTTTCTTGGGCATGTGATAAATGGTAATGGGATTCATGTGGACCCTAGTAAGATTGAAGTTGTTAAGAATTAGAAAGCCCCTAGAACTCCGACTGAGGTTCGTTCATTCTTAGGATTGGCTGGGTATTATCGTAGGTTCATTGAGAACTTTTCTAAGATAGCTAAGTCTCTTACTATCTTGACTCAGAAAAGTAAGACTTTTAATTAGGGTGAGGAACAAGAATATGCATTTCAGACCTTAAAGGATAAGTTGTGTAATGCGCCTGTTCTAGCTCTCCCCGATGGATCGAAAGATTTTGTAGTATATTGTGATGCGTCCGGGATAGGACTAGGCTGTGTGTTAATGCAGAGAGGTAAAGTGATAGCCTATGCGTCTAGGCAGTTGAAAATTCATGAGAATAATTATACTACCCATGATTTAGAGTTGGGTGCGGTTGTGTTTGCACTTAAGATCTAGAGACATTATCTGTATGGGACAAAGAGTGTCATCTATACGGATCATAAGAGTCTTCAGCATATCTTTAGTCAGAAAGAGTTGAATATGCGACAACGTCGCTGGATAGAGTTGTTTAGTGATTATGACTGTGAAATTCGCTACCATCCTGGTAAGGCGAATGTGGTGGCTGATGCCCTAAGTAGGAAAGAAAGAGTAAAGCCTAAGAGAGTTAGAGCTATGAAATATAAGAAAAAAAAAAAAAACAAAAAAATATTGATATGTAAAAAAAAAAAGATTAAAAAAAAAAAGAAAAGAAAAAGAAAAAAGAAGAAAGAAAAAAAAAATGAATTGAAAAGACAAAGAAAAATGAGAAAATTATGATATTGAGAAAAAAGAAAAAACAAAAGAAAGAAAAAAAAAAATATATCCTTTCAGTCAGTACTCAAGGATAAGATACTGACGGCCAGAAGGAGGTTGTATGATAATCAGCTGGATTGCAGAAAGTTTTGGGGGGGGTGGGGTGGGGGGGGGAGGGGGGGGTGTGGGGTGGGGGGGGGGGGGGGGGGGGGGGGGGGGGGGGGGGGGGGGGTGAGGGGTGGATGAGATGGATTGAACAGTAGGAGATGAACGAGCGTTAATTACCGGAACAATATGGGTGCCTTTAAGGGAGATGTAGAGTAACGCCTTATAATAGACGAAAGGGGTGGGGAGGGTGGAGGCTGGTGGGGGGGGTTTGCCCATAAGTCAAAGTACTCTGTACACCCAGGACTGATAGATGAATAATGATTTGAGAGATAGGTAATTTGGTGGCCTAGAATAAAAAGTATATAACTAAGTATGTTAGAAGGTGTTTTGACTTGTTTTGAAGTTTAAAGGCTGAGCCTCAAAGGCTATCTGGCCTGCTTCCAGCCAACCTGAGATGTCCCATATGGAAATGGGAAAGGATAGCTATGGATTTTGTGACTAGTGGTCCAGGACTATAGTGGGGCATGACACAATCTGGGTCAATATGGACCGATTGACTAAGTCCAGCTTCTTTTCTAACCCTAGCTAGAGATTTATAAAATGGAAAGGTTTGGCTAGATTTGTATTTGAATAAAGATAGTTGCTAAGACATGTGTGTGTCCGATCTCGATTATATCAGATTGTGATAGTCGTTTCACATCAAGGTTTTGGCAGTCAATGCAAGAGGCATTAGGAACTCGCTTAGATATGAGTACGACTTATCTCAGAGTGAGCGTACTATTTAGACTTTGGAAGACATGCTTAGAGCATGTGTCCTAGACTTTGGAGGAAGTTAGGATGTTCATCTTCCTTTGGTTGAGTTTTTCGTATATCAATAGTTATCATCGTAATGTGAGATGTGGGCGCCGTTTGAGGCAATTGTAATGGTAGGAAGTTTCGTTCTCGGCTCCCTCGATTTTATGGGCTGAGGATTTGAGAAGGTCAATTTGATAGGACCGAGTTAGTGCAAGAGACTACTGCTAAGATCTCTCAGGATTAAGGGTAGACTTAAGGTGCACGTGATCGTAAGAAAAGTATGCCGATAAGAGGAGGAAGCCTTTAGAATTTAGTGTAGGTGACTATGTCTTGCTCAAAGTGTCGCCTTGGAAAGGTGTGGTATGCTTTGGGAAGAAAAGGGAAGTTAACACCAAGGTTTGTTGGACCATTTGAGATTATTAAGAAAGTAGGCCCTGTAGCCTATCGGTTAGATTTTCCTGAGGAGTTGAATGTGTTTCATGACTGCTTTCCACGTGTCGAAACCTAAGAGTGTATACTGATCCAACACTGAAAAAGTAGCCTTTGGATGAGATCCAATTGACGCTAAGTTAAATTTATAGTTAGAGCCTGTAGAAATTTGGAAAGCGAGTTTAAGAAGATGCAGCGTCGTAGGAGTGCCCATCGTCAAGTTCGTGATTAGAATTCAAAACGTGGTCGAATTCACTGTGAGAAACCTAAAATCAAGAAATTGAAGTATCCGCATTTGTTTAGTGATGTTAGTAGTCGAATTTTTAGGACGAAATTCTTTTAAGGGGGTAGAATGTAACCTTTGCCCTTTTTGTGTTCTTAATATTTCATTAATAGTCCTTTGACTATTTGACTTTTGTCAATTTATTCAGATTTTATACCGTGTTGACGGTGGTGATTTTATGAGATATGTGATGATTTGAGGTTTATTATGATTAATAATCCTTTTTGAAAGGTATTATTGTGTTATGTGTATTCCGGGTGGTTTAACCCGTGAATTTTGAGAAATGCCGAAAAAACGAGTCTGACACGTCCGTTAATGTCCAAATTGAATTCTGAAGGGTTTAAAGTGTAAATATGGCAAGTGAATACTTTAAGTTAATGGAAAAGTATTTTTAAGGTGAATAAAAATGCTTTTTAACTTTGGGGTAAAATGTTTTAAGGTTGAGTTTTGCGAGCTTTTAATGGTTTTCGACACAATAGAAAGGCCCGGGTGACTCCCATAGATCCCTTGGCCGGTTATGGGAAGGATAAGGAACAACATGGCTAGTTTTTAGGAGTTGTGTCCAAAGGTTTACACATATATTCCATATGCTAAGAGATTTCCACTCATTTTCATTTTATTTCAAAAAAATAAACACACACTTGTGTGTGTCTTATGTTCGTCCGCCACCTACAACACACACACACTCATAATTTTTGAATTTTGATCAAGAAAACATGAAGACATAAATATTTGGGGTTGATTCTAGTGTTTGGTTATTCATTTAAACAACGTTTGGGTTGTCCGGTTCGTGTCAAAATCTACAAATTTGAAGATTTTCTTGTAAGTTTTCAAATTTAAATTTTGTTTGTCCTTTTAGGTTTATTTTGATGCATAGATATTAGTTGTACAAGTTGATCGTTGTGAAAATTGATTTTTGGAAGCGAAACGAAAGAAAATTGTGTGTTTGGTTCGTGTAATAAAGGAAAGAAAAAGAGGGTTTTTGTAGTTTTGATGTTGTGGTCGTGATGGTTGAATAATATATGATGCTAGAATGCTTATTTTTGATAGTAGCTTGTATGGCTTATTCGGGCTTATTTTTAAGCTATTTCTTGGCTTATATGGGCTTATATGCCACGTGTACTTTCTCAAAATCACTAGGAAAATGATTTTGATTATTTTTGTGTTATGGCATATGTTGTGGACTAATTTTTAGGCTTACGGTAGTAACCAAAAGCGATACGTAGCTTATTAGCTTATTTTAAAGCTTAATATACGTATTTTGGAGTTTATGGACTCACGGCCCAATAAGTCTATTTGAGCCGCGGCTTAACGGGAGGGCTTATTGTGGTCCGGATTATTTCTACATATAAGTATATACTTATATATGTAAATGGACCTTGGTTTTGGACTTAAATAGTATTTTGGACTTATAAATGTCCTAATGGACCCTTGTTGGGCCTTGAGGCCCAATAAGCGATATTTGGTCATTTTGAGAGTTTTTGTGGACTTTTTGAAAGCAAAATGTATTTTCGAAGTGATATTGATCGTTATTTTGGAGAAAACGTTTTGGTGAACGTTAAAGTTTAAGATTTTGGAATTTTGTCAAAAAGTGTCGAATTGTGAAAAGTGTTTGGAAATTAAGGTTTGAAACCTTGGAAAAACGTTGTAAACATGTACGGGTCATGTCGAAATTTCATAAAAAGTTTATACTTAGAAATTTTTCTTAAAACATGATTTTTGATTTTTAATAATAAAATATTATTTTATTATTTTATGTAATTAATAAATTCACTAAAAGACGAAAAAATATAATTTTTCTCGAAACTTTCCTAAGGTGTTTTGTTGTGATTTAACGGTCAAATTACAAACAAGTAATGATTATTATGAAGTGATTAAGGTTACCGAATGGACTAGTCGAGATAAAATTATAATTAATAATTAATAAAATATTTATTATATTACTTATCTACTTGCGATAAAAATAGAATAAGTATGTATTATCGGAGATGAGATTGTATGATTGTAGGAGATATCCGTCAACCACACACCACTTAAACTGTTTGGGTAATTTACACACTCGCCTAAAACTCTAGTATCAAATTGAAGATTAATTTGGAAGTGATTGATTAAAATGAGACATTAACTGGACTATGGTCGTGTGCGGGCTACATGGCATTTTCTTATGTATAGAAGTTGGTTGCTAAAGTGGCTTGCTAAAGTGATTCTCGTAGCCTCTCACTTTTACTTGGTTTTTTCCGTTTGGGGGAAAATGAATATTCAAATATGTTTTTGAAATGATTTTGAATTGAATCTGTGCCAAATGTGGGTTTTTATTTTTTGGAACAAGATATGTGCTTATATGACTTTTATGTGAAAATTATGTGTTATTTACTGCAAGTATCTGTGTTTGGCATGGCAAGGGTGTCTGTGTCGGTACTTGTATGTACTGTGTTTGGCATACAAGGGTCATGTGTGGTGACTTGCATGTGCCGTGTTTGGCATGCAAGGTTCTGAGTGGTATCGCCCGTGAGATATATGCTTCCAAGCTGGTAGTCCCATATAGGTGCGTTAGTGAATTGGGGGTTTGCGATCTTCGGATTTAATATTATAATTGTATGAGAATATGACTAGCGGGGATGTTATGTCTTGGATTGTTAGCATATATTCACTGTCATATAGCACTATTGTCCACTGTTAAAATATTGGCACAACTTTTGGGTTTAAGGTCAAACCTACGAGCTCACCAACATTATTGTTGACGTTTTCGAGTATCATTTTCAGGTGAAGTGAAAGAGGAATAGTTTGGTGATTAATAGCAGACTTAGAAGTATCCCGTGTGGAATTTCGTTTGAAGTCTTGCTTGCTTGTTGTTTGATTTTAGTATTTGGAGATTTTAGATTAAGTTTGGTTATGGTCCCCTGCGAGGGCATATGAATAAATGTAAGAGATTTGTGGATTTTAGTTATGATTTGGGACATCACTTGAGTTTGTTCAAGGTTGATGGTCTTCATAGCACTTGGAGTTTATGCAATGTAGTTTTCTCTATTTTTGTACCTTGTGTTATGATTGATCATTATGTTTCATTCCCGAGTTTCCGCCATTGTCGGGGTGTGACAAGATGACACATGCCACCACTGAAAGGAGGTGGGTCATTGGAAGAGGAATTGTCCTGTTTATCTTGCCGATTTGTTGAAGAAAAAGAAGCAAGTTGGCACTGTCAGTTCTTCATGTATCTTCACAATAGAAATATTTGTTTTCCTTAATAAATCATGGGTGTATGACACTTGTTGTGGTACTCATATTTGAATTACAAAACAGGGGTTTAATGAAGCAAGAAAGCTAAAATAAAGAGCTCTCTATTTGTACGTGGGCAATGATGTTCGTGCACAACTAGAAGCTATTGGAAGTTTTGACTTAGTTTTGCCTAATGGCCTTGTGATTTGTTTAGACAATTGCCATTATGGACCTTCTATAACTAGAGGTGTTGTTTCAGTTTACCGTTTGGTAGAAAATGGATTTGTCCAGTGTTTTTACAGATTTTGGAATTTCAGTTTCTAAGAACAATGTTGTTTATTTTAATGCTATTCCCAGTAATGGTATTTATGAAATTGATATGCATGATCTTGTACCAAATGATAATTCTATTTAAATGTTAGCACTAAAAGAGTCAAGCATTACTTGGACTCTACTTATCTATGGCACTGCCATCTTGCTCATATAAATAAGAAACGCATTGAAAAGCTACAACAAGAAGGGCTTTTAAAATCAACAGATGATGAGTCATTTGATCAATGTGTATCTTGTTTATCGGGTAAGATGACAAGGAAATCGTTTCCACATCGTCCCGAAAGGGTGACTGATCTTCTTGGAATAATACATACTGATGTGTGCGGTCCACTTAGACATGTGTCAAGACAAGGTGCTAGCTACTTCATTACATTCACAGATGATTATAGTCGTTATGGTTATGTTTATCTTCTTAAACATAAACATGAGGTCTTTGAAACGTTCAAAGTGTTTAAAAATGAAGTTGAAAATCAACTCGGGAAGACCATTAAGGCAATACGATCAGATCGGGGTGGCGAATATATAAGCCAAGAGTTTAAAGATTATCTAAAAGCTAACGGAATTGTTCAACAGCTTACTCCTCCATACACACCACAACATAATGGAGTGTCTGAGAGGAGAAACCGTACTTTATTAGACATGGTGCGATCTATGATGAATCTTACAACTCTGCCTTTATCCTTTTGGGATTATGCTCTAGAGTCTGCAACACGCATTCTCAATATGGTTCCAACAAAGAAGGTAGATAAGACACCATATGAACTGTGGTATGGAAAAGTTCCAAACTTGTCTTACTTAAAGGTCTGGGGATGTGAGGCTCTTGTGAAGAGAGATACGCCTGACAAACTCAAACAAAGATCTGTTAAGTGTATCTTTATAGGATACCCAAAGGAAACGATGGGTTACTATTTCTACTTCCCATTTGAAAACAAAATTGTTGTTGCAAGGTATGCTGAATTCTTTAAGAAACGTCTCATAAATTAAGAAATCAGTGTGAGGGCAGTAGATCTTGAAGAAATTCAAGAAGAAGAAGATACATCACCTTCTGAAATCACTAGCAACATTCCTCAAGAGGTGGAAGGTTTTGAACCACCACAACCACCACAAGAGGAAGAGATTCTGATTCGTAGGTCCGAAAGGACACGTCGAGTTCCAAACCGCTTATGTCTAAATGTAGAAGTGGAGGAGCATAGTCTAGGGGATCTTAATGAACCCACTAGCTATAAATCCGCAATGTTAGACTCAGAATCTAATAAGTGGATAGATGCTATGAATGTGGAAATACAAACATGATGGACAATAAGGTATGGGTCCTGGTCGATCTTCTTCCTGGTTGTAAGACCGTTAGGAGTAAGTAGCTTTTTAAGAAAAAGACCGACATGGATGGTATTGTACACGTCTATAAAGCTCGTCTTGTAGTAAAGGGTTATACTCAACTCTACAGGGTTGATTATGAAGAAATGTTCTCACCCGTAGCTGACATTAGAGCTATTATAATTCTCATATCTATAGCAACATACTATGATTATGAGATATGGAAAATGGATGTTAAAACAGCCTTCTTAAATGGTTACCTTGATGAAGATATCTATATGGTGCAACCTGAAGGTTTTGTTGATCCTAATCATCCCAG
>BQNB010162553.1:0-14547 GCA_026074375.1 Tanacetum coccineum | reverse complement strand
TTATTGGATGTTATTACTATTTTTGATTAGATGCGTGATGGTTCACTTGTTTTGGAAGACAGTGATGCTGTTAGAATATGTCTTTTGGTGTCGTTACAACACGGATTCTTGGGCCACCAAATGTCACAAAATTTCTAATGAAATGTTGATGTTGGTTGAGCATTTATCAAATTGTTGGAATATTTTTCCATGGGGTTCATATATTTGGGAACATACATATCCGAAGCTTAGAGATGCTTTAGGTAAACGCAAAGTGAGTCATGATGACAAGCGCGAGAAAGGGGAAGAGATCCGTTACACGATGACTGGATTTGTTTATGCTTTTATGGTAATTATTACTATGTTGATATTTTATACACGTTGCAGGGAGAAGGGGAGAAGAAAGAGGTGGGAGTATTACACGTTGCAGAGAGAGATAAACAAATGATCGATATCAGGGCAGATTATCCTTTGGGCTTATCATTTGGGTCGGTTGAAAACAGGTCATGGACACGCGGGACGCAAAAAACGGGTTGCCACCGGGTTTCCTGATAATTGTATAGATTAGAAATAAGCAAATCCAGACACTTTCTCCAAGCACCTAGTCTCTAAGGTTGAGCATACCAAGTGAACTTTTCTTAGCAAATCCCAAACACTCTCTGATCCATATCATAATTTTTTTAAGTGATAAAGCATAACCCAGATCGACTAACAGATAGATAAATGAAATTTGTCACATCTATGATACTATTGATATCAAGCCACATATCCTTAAGCCTATCATGAATATCCGTAATTCCAGAGAATACCTACTACCGACTGATCCAAGAGCTTAAGATAACAAAATGCTCAAAATTGACACTTCAAATCTTATAAAAAGATGAAAGCTAACCTCAAAAACGTTGTTGTCCAGACACATCGTTCGCAGCGGCGTTACATATTACAGGCTCCAACTTTTCCTTCACCAATCTATATACAAATAAAGCATGGTCGTTTATGAAACTTCCCAATCTGCAGACTAAAAACCTAGCCGAAAACCATATTCAAAATCAAACACCAAATAGTAAAAGAAACACAAATCAATGAATTATAACTAACCTAACCTGAGGGATGGGTTCTAGGGAAAACCATATTTTGCTAGAAAACCTAGAAAACTCAGAAAACCACACATGCCCTAAAAAAACCAAACAGATGCCATAATTTTTTCAGACAAAAAATTGGTTTTTCAGGCAAATATGGCCTCGATATAATGTCTGTAAAAATGTTTTGAATGAAATAATTATCCTGATATAATTTTTGACATTCCTCTTGGTGCAAACTCACAGCTAGTACCTCCAAGCGAAACTCTAAACACGTCAAACTTACTTTTTTCCAAAGCTTTTGTGCATATGTATCTGCAAACATATTGATTCAACACCTTTTCTAGATACCAAACTTTGCTACTACAAATGGCCTGCTGGGATCTAAGAAGTTGTAATATACTTCATTCCAAAACTTTAAACTATAAATCTTGTAGAAATGGGGATGGATTAAAAGTTTTCATATGCACATACGGTATAATGTAATGAAACTAAAATGTAGGCAACTTTCAAGGAACATGGTTGAAGCAGCAAAATAGCGACAGACAGTATACCTTTCTTTATGCATACCAAATTCGATGAAAACCGTGACGAATCCCTCTCTGGTCACGCAACCTGTCAATAAAACATTATATCAAACAGTTGGTAGGCGACATATCTGCCTATATTATAAGTAAAACCGCCAAAATAACTGTAGATAGCTGGAAAATAGCCACGTGTACAAGCACAGTTTGCTACTGTTACACAACCAACCCATTTTTATTCTTCTTCTTTCTCGCTTTTTCTTTGACACAAATCTGAACCCATTCTCTTTCCATCTCCAAAAACACCACCGGTTCCTCACCCCCTCTTTCAAGTTCATGGTAAAATTATAGTTTTTTTTCTCCTTTTACATCTAAGTTTTCTTTTATTTCCACTTAACATCTAAAGAGTGCATGCAATCTGAATTTAAAGGTTTTGTGGCTTGCTTTACATTTGCAGGTGGTGCGTGAAATGGATGCATCATCTTCTTGATGGCTGACTACTTATCTTCTGAAGCACCATTCTTTACCTACTAATTTCAGCATTTCACCAATTTCACTTATTTATTAACACTACGTATATACGCAAACATTTCTCACTTTACATTTTCCTCCACAATCTGGAAAATAACTCTTTGATTTTATCATTTTTGTTTTACAAGTTACCATTCTTGAGTATGATGCTAGATACAGGTTATCTCCTTAGTTGTGTGTTTATGTATTTTGTTTTTGTTTTATAGTCTTTCATATATGTAACTAAACAACATTTCAAGTACAAATATAGGTGTTAATCCGACTCGAAATGAAACAAAACGTGACGTCAACTGAATTTTTTTAAAATGTCCCTCATTCTTTAGTAATGGACACATATAAGTGACAAAATTAAACAAACTCAATAAGATTAATTTTTAAAATAATATTTTGGGGTCGGTGACTCTACTCTTATAATCTCAAACGGCTTTTTGATGCATTAATTTGCTTTTAAAATAACTTTGAGTGTTTACATGAAACCTTATTCGGTATCATGGCATAGTAAGACATATTTTAGTGTGTGGGCATTTAAATTAGGAAAATCCACAAAAACACCCAATTTTCAACATTAGTTCAAACCAAAAACCTACCCAAAAAAATCGTAAATTTTGACACTTTACGATACCTTTGCGAAATTGATAAAAATCGAAGAATTTCGATATTTTTAGAAAATATCGCAAACTGTTTGCTATATGTTTTAAAAATATCGAAACTTTTCGATATTTTCTAAAAATTATATTTTAATTTGATATAAATAATTTTCGATATTATTACAAAATTTAGCAAATTTTTTTTAAGATTGAAAAAGGTCATAAAAAGGGCAAAAGGCACCCCGCCTCTGCTATTGTTTTCGCAAAAAATCACCACAGACAACCTACACAAAAAATTGAGATGAAAAGTGTTTCGATCTAGGGTTTCGATCTAAAGGGTTTCGCAAGATTAGCCTCTTACAAAATACAATTTGTCTTGCGAATAGAGAAGAATCCCGTAAAGTGTTGTAAAGCTGTTTTGTGAATTTTCAACAAATCATGGATAAAGATACCCGCCCGGTACGTTTTATTCATAAAAATTCATGTTAATTGTTAGTTTGAATTATGGATTTTTCGAATTATTGTTTTTTTCGAATGAGGGTTTTACTTGAATTGGGTTTTTTCGAATTGGGGGTTTTCGAGAAGGTAAGGTAACTTGGATCACCCCAACTGTTGCTTAAACCTTAGAGATGATGAGATTTGAGTGATTGTAGGCGTTGATGAGTATATCAGAACTAGTAGATGAGTTAATGCGAAATTGTAAATACTGATAGTAGCAAAAAGAATTTTCAAATGGCAGTTGAGAAAACTTTAGGCTCTTCTCACTTGCTATATTATTTTGGATGTGAAATATTTTATACTTAAGCTCTTGTTGTATACGAAGTTGGTTCCGTTCTTGTGGTTGTCACAAATGTGCTTAAGTAGAATACAAGAATTCACCTTAACTATTTGTGGCTTCACTCGCTTATTAGTCATGAATGCGTCAACGAATAAAGATGAAATAGAGTCATTGTGATAGAACTAGTTTAACGCATTTGGAAATGTTTCTACACCATTTGTGGCTCTGTATGTAGATACATATAGTCACTGATTTTGTATTCTTCTAAATATTAGAGTTTTAATTTATAAGTTATTTATATTTGGAAACTAGATGAACTAGTTCAAGTTCTGTTGGAAATGTTTCTGTTAGACCAATATGTTACTTCCCACATGTTACAAACAACGTATTATGATTTAGTTGCTCGCATGTTATGTCTAGGCCATAGTTGGTCACATGTTATGTCTAACAAAAAGTTTGCTAACACATTTTTTTTAACAACCGAGCTTAACGATTAAGGCCAATCTTGATGACACGGTTAAGGAGATACGTGAAGCTCTCACCGATACCCAAGTTCAAATATTCCAGAAAACATGTTTTGGCCGTTGGCTCGACATTGGCCTTACAAGGAATAACCAACTTTGATTCATACGCTACTTACTTGTATGGTCGATAGTGTAGCAAACGAGCTCTCATTTCTCGTATTAGGTAAACGGATTCGCTTTAGACGCCAAGAGTTTTGTTTAGTAACCGGTTTACGTTTTGGTCGCAATATGTATATGAAAGAGTGGGTTAAGAACATGACGGAAAACCCATTTAGGAATAGGATTTTCCCTCATATCGAAGCAAAAAAATGGGTAAAATTATTGGATGTTATTGCTATTTTTGATAAGATGCGTGATGGTTCACTTGTTTTGGAAGACAGTGATGCTGTTAAAATATGTCTTTTGGTGTTGTTACAACACGGATTCTTGGGCCACCAAATGTCACACAAAATTTCTAATGAAATGTTGATGTTGGTTGAGCATTTATCAAATTGTTGGAATATTTTTCCATGGGGTTCGTATATTTAGGAACATACGTATCCGAAGCTTAGAGATGCTTTAGGTAAACGCAAAGTGAGTCATGATGACAAGCGCGAGAAAGGGGAAGAGATCCGATACACGGTGACTGGATTTGTTTATGCTTTTATGGTAATTATTACTATGTTGATATTTTATACATGTTTTATGTTGTTTTTTTATGTTGTTTTTACTATTATATAGATATGGATATTGGAGGCCATCCCAGCTACACATGTTTATGTTTCCAAAGAGCCGACAGAGAAAATTCCGAGGGCTTTGGCTTGGAAGACGATACTATCATTTAATTGGTCGAGATGCCGTACTTTGTTCGTCGGTGATAAGTTAGCCCCACCGTTGGAGACCCTTACACCCACTAAAGCCGAGAGCGAGACTGATTGGTGGAAGGCCTCTTTTGAGTATTTTGAAGGTAACCATGTTCAAAGTGAGGCAGTAAGTGAGCAACTTGAGATTGAAAAAGACGGCCTAAGTAAGCAAGTGCAGAAGAAGAAAAGGAAGAGAGGTTCATCTGAATCTAATCAGGACCCTACATATGACCAGTTGATGACGACAGTTACTACGTTGGAGGGCACTGTTGCTACTCTCACTAATACCGTTTCGAGTTTACATGGTACTATTGGTACTTTAGAGTCTCGATTGCTTGCGTTGGAGGTATGTTATTTGTAAAGCCTAGTTCATTATTAATATATTATTTTTTATTAATAATTGCTTTTTTATGATTTATAGGGTGATGCACATATTAGTACTCTCACTCAGACCGTGTCTAGTTTATAGGGTACTATTGATAATTTAGAGTCTCGGTTGCTTGCACTGGAGGTATGTTATTTGTATATGATTTTGATTATTGAGTTTGAACGTCTTGCTTTTAAGTTTGGAGGAAAAGATAGCTCAAATATCGGGAAATGATTATATTAGTAGTAGGTACAAAGTAGGTTGTGTATGCTGCTGCTTTTATTCATCTGGTTGATGATTTTGATTTTTGAGGGCTAATATTTTGCTTATCAAGTTTAGCGGTTTAACCTGATTTGGATTTGTGCAAATATGACACTAAAGTATTAAAGTTTGGAGGAAAAGGTATTCTGTACTACCAGGTTTTGGATAAAGTGGGTGAGGTAACTGAACTCACAAGTCAAGACCAACAGTAGCCGTGCTTAAGCCATAGTAAACAAGTGCTTGTCCTAAACCTAAGGGAGGGAAATAATGAGAGAATAGCACCTGCTAGCATAGCAAAGTTTATGCCAAAAATCAGTTGACCGCCTTCGTGTTTTTGTAGTTTGCATACTTCAGAAATCGTGTATGAGCTTGTTTTGGTTGCCGGTTTATATATTATTTGATAGTAATTTGTTTTTTTGTAATTAATAATTTGTTATTATATGATTTATAGGGTGATGAACGTGAGTTTGGAGTCGTGTCGGATGGAGACATACCAGCTTACATGTCACCGGGACCGTCATACACATCACCGGCGTCGACTGCACATAAATCTCTCCCGTTGGCTAACCGGCGCAAATTACGTGTTAGACGCACTCCATTGAAGCTTAAGTCACCGATGAGATGTTATTCACGTAAATTTTTGCGTTGCACCAAACCACCACCAGGATCCACTACGACCATGTCGGTACCCATGACGACTACAAAGGTATATATCACTAAACAATTTGTTTACAGTTTGTTTAATTGTTGACTGAATTTAATATATAATGATGGTCTTTAACTTGTATTTTATTATTTTCTTATATAACAAAAGCTGTTGAAAGATACCAAAGATGCGGCCAAAGATGCGGCCAAAGATACACATTTAGATGTCGTTACGACCATATCGGTACCCATGATGACTACCGAGGTATATATCAGTAAACTATTGGTTTAGTCGTGACTGAATTTAATATATAATGATGCTTTAGACTACCGAGGTATATATCACTAAACTACTTGTAATATATTGTTTTCTTATATAACAAAAAAAGTTGAAGGATACCATACATATAGATGCTTCAAATGCAACAGCCAAAGAGATTGGGCACACAGAAGATGAATTGCAATTTATAGGAATAGAGAAAGGTGACAAGCCAAAGTACGATTTTCTGGATTTGAGTAAGATTAAAAGGAATAAATATCCCATTTATAGTACATTTGAGAAGAAGAAGACATACTGTTACCTTGATTGCTTACCTAAAGGAATTACATGTGAAACTAGCTTTTGGGATATTCTTTACCCGGGCGGTGAAAAGGCTGAGTACCTAGAACAAGGGAATCTTGATGGATTGGTAAGTATACTTTCGATTCTTAAAAAGTATTTACAATAGTATCTACAAGTGTTCATTATTGTATTATTTCAACAACACATCAATGCCTTTATCGAGCTTATGATGAGAAAGAGGCCACGTAATGCACCGTGGACTCTTGGGCTTAGCGAGCTAGTGGCGTTTCATATTGATAGCCGTAAGTTGATGAGTATGGTACTAGTTGTGGATGCGCTTCGAGCAACCATAGATGGAACCAATCTAAGGTATCTATCATGGCACAAAATCTCACAAGTAAGTTAGTGGTTGTTCATATTTGAGTTGTTTTAAGCAGTTTGTTTGTTATATTGTGCTATTTGATCTTTTCCCATGAGTCTACATATCAACTCGGTGTATAAAACCTTCTGAAATGCACTGAACTGAATTTGCACACCCTTGATAAGTACATTTATTAAAAAAAATATCCCAGAGGTTTGGACCAAACCTCCTTTAACTGAAATATCTGTAAGAGCGACCATAGCAATGCGTTTTAGACACTCGTCAAAGTTACAATATAAATCTTGATCATTATCTGAAATACCAACAAGAGCATTGTTTTGAGTAGATTTTAGCTTATTTTAGTTGATTTTAGGTGTATAAAGATGTTTTGAGGTGTTTTTAGTAGTTATAAGCAGATTTGTTGTTTTTGCAGGTTATTTTCCTAATAAATATGGATAACAAACATTGGGTTGCTGCATCATGGAATGCCAAGAGGGCAAAAGTCCACTGAATTTTAACCCGTATCAGTATAAAAAAAGCGGGAGGTCGGTAACTCCAACACTATACATCGTCTTCACTATTTTCACCCATTAGTTATAACATGGGGCGGCAATTCAAAATTAAGGGTTTGCGTTGGTAAATTCAAGCGAAGCTCAAGCACCAAATGCAAGGACAAATTAGTCTAATCAAGGGGATACTTATCCCTTGTTCAAGCTCAAAAAGACTACGTAATAATGATTGAAGCACAAATTTAAGTGTGTTTTTTTTGTACTTAAAACTTCTCAAGAAGCACAAAAAGTCACATCAAGGGAATGACACGCTGGCAATCTTCAGTTTGTACAAGCATTGAATCAACGACTATAATTCGATGATCAATGATTGAGAACATGCAATGGCGGGAGCATTAAAGTTTGGGAGGCAAGGCATATGATGGTCCTAGATGCTTCGCTTGGCACGTTACAAAGACCTCAACCTTCTCACACACACAGTTGGAGGTTTTAGTAGTCGATTTTTAGTTTTATTATTTTTTAGCTCTATAATTCGTTATTATCTATAAATGTAAATTCCTTTTTCAAGTTATTGTTATCAGTTTCTTTACATTATGAAATTCAGATTTTAGTTTTTCTAAATTCATTTTCTAGCTCTCTTTTAAAGTCATAAAAGCTCTCTTAATAAGCAAATTATTTCAATAAGTCATTTTAAAGCTCTTTCTGTCTATAAGCTGAAATAGAGTTGATTTGAATTTAGGTTTTAGATCTTATCTAAACCTTTAATTTGTTTTAAAACTTACTAGGTGATCTTATTGGATTTAAGCTTTTGAAGGGATCTTTACACTTGGGAAGTGAATCCAAAGGACTTATACTTTGGCTTATTATTAAGCTTAAGGTGCTTGTAGCTGCTTAATTGGTTCCATTTTGTTTAGCTAAGGGTCAGTTAGTTTCTCTTTTCATTCTTCTTTAATTTCAGTTTAAATGCTTAGTTACTAAGTTATATGTTTTAATATTGTTATTTGCTTATTCTCTTTGGCTTATTTGTGTTTTAATTTGTCTCTTCCTAAGTAATTTATTAGTGGTTTGTCTTCATCTGTTTTGCCTCTAAGTAGTTTATAGATCTTTAGTTATCAATTTCTGTCATAAAAACTCATAAAATCCAAAAACATTAGTTTAATTAGTTAAGATCTTAGAATTTTGCTTATTCAGTTGTTTAATCATGATTGTTAAGTTTGTTTTAAGCTAGTTTTTATCTGGTATTAAGTACTTGTTCATTAGATTTCTCTTAAAAAGCGCTTTCTCAACCCAACCTGACGCACAGCACACACATAATGAAAAATAAAGGGGTGTTTGGATTAGTGCACTCTTGATTTTGCACTAGCAGTACTAACATAAGTTAGTACTGCTGAACCTTTACACTACCAGTACTAACTTCCAAGTTAGTACTGCTTTCATAAGTTAGTTCTGTTAGCTTAAATTTTAGTTTAAATTCAGTAGTGTTAAGTTTAGTTGTAGCTTATCTCAAAATCAGTTTTAGCTTCCATTTTCTAGCTTAATTCATAGCTTAATTCTGTTCTTTAAAATCAAGTTGCATCAGCAGTACTTTCACTTGAAAGTACTGCTGAACTTTTACACTAGCAGTACTAACCTCAGTTAGTACTGCTGTGTTCTCAGCTTAATTTAGATAAGTAATTTTAAGATTTAGCTTATTAAATTTAGTAGGATTTAAGTTTTAATATAGTTTAATACATTTTAATTCTTAATTTGCAATTTCTAGCTTATTTACTTAGTTTAATTTAGCTGTCAAAAGCCATAAAAACCTGAAAATTCCAAAAACAGTACTTAGGATCTTAAGGATTTAAACTTGTTAAATTAGCTTTTAAGTTTAGATTTTAAAGCTTATTTAGATGGATAATAAGTAGTTTGATAAGTCCTTAAAGTTTTAAAGTCTAGTTTAGCTTATTAAGCTCTCTAGCTTATGTGAAGTTTGTGGTACCTTGCTTATTTCCTGAGTTTGCTTATTTCATGCTTAATTTCAGTAGTTTAAGAGCACTTCTAGCTTAGTTTTATTTGCATTTCTAGATTAAGCACATCATAAGCTTTCTAGATCACTTTTCCTTTTTAGATTTAAGCTTTATTTGAGCATTTTATATGCTGTTTTGGTTAAACCATAGACCCAAACGCCTAGTTTCATTGGACAACTTCATTTTAATTAGCTCTTTTTAGAGCTTAACTTTGAGTTTCAGGACCATAGTGCTTTTGTTAAGTCTGTTCTCCTAGATCCCTTTACAACTTTGCTTTTTTAAGTTTTTCATTTATATGCAATTTTCATATTTCACTTAATTCTAGGCCTTTAGTTGTCTAAACGGGTCGGTAAATCCTTAGGGACCAGTTCTGTTGTTCTATTTAAGTTGTTTTCCAGTATCCTTGCCCGTTAAATGTTTTATATGTTAGTCATTTTCTTTTTTTTTGGCACAATTTGTCCTTAAGTTTTTTAGTTTTAATTAATAATCTAGTTATAAGTTTTAATTAGTTTAAATAAACTTTAGAAAAAGAAAAAAAAATATAGGGTTTTAATCTTAACAATTGTCGCATTTTTCTTAATTTTAGTGAAAATTTAGTTTAATTTTTAGGATTTAAATTTGTTTATTTGCCTTTTGTCTATTATTTGGTATTGCTTCTTATTTCTGTAATAATAGCTTATCCAAATTATTTGCTTCATTCTTTTCAGGATCCGAAACCTAAAAGTTAGGTTTCAATTTCACTAGTCGGTTGGGAAAATGACAAAGGGTGATCATACTTGCTCAAGGTCTTGAAACATACGTATTTTATTTATATCTTTGTGAGTTGGAATTTTCCAAGGTTATTGGGGAATTTCCTTCACTCTCTCATTATTAAAGTATAAGTATTTTATATGTATGTAGAACTACGAATCACCCTAGGACTTCCTTTTTATACACCATGGGTCATCTAGGTCTTTACAATAACTTTCTACGATTTAATGATCTTTTCTAAAAGAAAACGTAATCTTTTAAACAAATACATTATACATATCTTCTTTATAAATAACTATTACTTATCTTCATAAGTATTCTTGTTCTCCAGACAATCCTTATCTCTTTACTCGTCTTTATTCTTCTGACAGTAGTAACTCTTCTAGCAGTTGTAATCCAGCAGCATTAACTTTTGTACCAGCAGTACTGAGCAGTAGTAACTCTAAGAATTATCTTGAAGTCTTTAAGTCCTAACAATCCTCCCCTAAACTTGATGTTCATCTCATGAATATTTAAGTTTCTTCAATAAAAGTCTTCATCACTATCAGGAAGATGCATTCAATCACTTCATTGACCGTTTTGCTGCTTTACCATAAGCTTAAGTAGTTGATAGCACATCTCATTCCAATAATCAGCTTGAAGTTTCTTCTTGAGCATATTTGTGATTGTTATTGGTATGAGGGGATATCTCTTCTCAACTAACATAAAGATGTGTAGATTTTGAAATCTTACAAAGTGTACTCCACTAGAGTCAAACAGCTTCCAAACAGTCACTTTGTATCCTTGTAGACTTCTCCATATTTCACTCTTTATGTCAGGCTCAAACATTACATTCAGATCACCCCAAAACACTCTTTCATAATCATCCTATGGCCTTATATTCCTATATTTAGTTTTCATCAACTTCCAGAGAGTCTCTAAGTCTTCTCTACTAATGTTTTGAAGCATCATAATCATTGATGAATATCTATTTGTACTTCCATCAGCTCTTATCAAATGATAGAATCCCTTCTGTCCTTCTTTAACAATCTTATATTTAACAATTATTGGAGGTTTGGTAGCTAGAGGTATAGCATCAATTGCTATTCCCTTATCATCTTGAACTGCCTCCATATGCATTTTCATCTCAGCTTCATCATCTTCTTCAGCTTCTTCATGCTCATCTGTCTCTTTATCATCCTCCATTCTTTGTCTTTTAGAAGATTCTTGTATCTGTTCATTCCCTTTTCTTTTCTTACCAAGTGATTTCTTTCTGCTGCCTTTAGCTTTCTGTTCACTACTTTCTGCCTTCTTTGACTTATAAAATTCAAGTTCACCCTCTGTTCTTTTAGAACTTTCTTCTGTTCCTTCTTTGCTTTTCACCACCTTTGAATCCATAGGAATAAAATTATTTACCTTCTTTATTTCATTATCAAACAACTTTTGAATCTCATCATAGCTCTTATTTTTTAACTAATTATATTTGTATCCACCCATGTTTTTAAGATAGGTAGACATTTGATTTCTCTTTTGAGATTTAGTTAGTGGCTTTCTTCTTTTCTCTTCAGCTCTAAGCATTGCAAAGTGTTTCCTTCTTTTGTTCATGAGCTCTACAAACAGTCTTGATCTTTCATCAATGGCTATCTCTCCCTGTTCTTCTGTTTGTAGCCTCTGAGCTAATTCAAAATCTGCCTCCATCATATCTTGTATGTTATCCCATGATTCAATCAAAGCTATTTTGGCTTCTTCTTCCTTTTTCCTTGCAAACCTTTCTTCTTCAATGAGTTCAGCTTGTATTTGAGTTTCAAGATTTCTAGCCATTTCTTCATCAAGAGCAATTTGATCATTTTTCTTCAATGGCACTTCAAGTTCATCCATCTTGGCTTTCCCTTTATCTTTGATGCTTGAAGAAGATACTAATGTTGGTGCTCTTGTTGTACTTTCACCAACATCTCTAAATGTAATGCCTTTAGCTTTAGGAATTGTTGAAGGTGCTGTTGTGGCTGTACTCTGTACTGGCTCTTGTATCATATCCTTAGATTTTTCACTCTTCAATTTAGCCAAAGTTTGAGCTAAAGTAATCTCTACTTCAGTTATAACAGGTGATGGTTATGGCACAGCAGTATTAGAGGGAGCAGCAATACTCACTTCTTTAGGAATCACATCTTGATCTTTTTCAATCATATCATCAAAAACTTCGTTACCAAAAAGAATATCTGTATCAAACATTTCTGCATCATCTGACCTCCCTTGAGTTTCATCAACTAAAGAAACTTCAGCATCCTTGTTAATGTCTTTAAGACTCCTCCCCTGATTAGATGTATCTTCTTGAGGAGCCAGACTATCTTTATCCTCAGAGGATTCAACCCTTCTATATTCACCAACTTTCCTTAATTTTTTTAACCCTGTAGTTCTTGATTTCTTTTTCCTTTCCAACTTCTGGACCCTCTTCTTTAAACCAGCAATCTCCTTTGCTTGAGCATCCTTTGCCTTCTTCAAATCAAGAACCTGTTTTTGTAAGTTGGTACACAAAATCATCAATTCTGTTAGTTGCATTCTATCCTCACCACTGAGAGGTGGATCATTGGAAGGTGTAGGAACACTGTCATCATGTTGTGTCTCATCTTGAGAAACTTTAGTTTCCTTCCTCTGTTTCCTCCTAGACTGTTTCTTCTAAGGTCTAGAGGATGATGGTTGAGTAGTAACGGATGTCTGTTGAGAATCAGTAGGAATACCTGAATCTACACCCCCTTCTTGATTAACTTAAACCATCATTGTTGAAAACAGGGGTGTTATTCTCCTAGAAAAGTCTTTTCCTTCTCTCTTCATATTGGCAAAGATTTTCTTTGTGTGTGAGGGGTTAAAATAAATCTTCTTGTGATGTGACATTTCACTAAGCTGTTGATTAATAAACACTTGTACAAATCTTGGATACATCAGAAATTTAACCCCTCCCTCTAAGTGCTTTACCATAGCATCAAAAATATACTTAAACAGGTTAAATTTTTTGTTTATGGCCAAGCATATGATTGCAGAGGCCATAGTGTTGCTGAATTCATTCCATGCAGTGGTTTTGGCACTAAGGCATTGCATAATGATATGAATTAAGAACTTCCATTATGGAGAAAAAAGCTTTATAAAATGTAAGCTTTTGAGAAGGTTTTTCATACCCCATCCTTGCCAGCTCTTCAAAGATAGTAGTAGTTGGCAAACAATCAGTACCACCTGCATCTTCTAAGTGAAGATCACTTCTAATACTTGTCTCCGTGATGATCACCTTCTTCTTATTAACTAGGGCTTGTAACTGACGTTCTCCATTAATTGTCTTTACCTTTGCTGTTGCCCAAAACTGTTCAATGCAAGATATGTATATAGTAGTATTGACAGTTAAAGCATAATGAATTTGATTAGCATTTAGAAAATCAATAATTTCATGAAACCCATTACTTTTAGCAGGTTTTTCCAAGAATGCGACCATATTGTGAGTGCCAGCAAAAGTTAGGGTTGACATAGTGTTGTGTTTTGATGATTAAAGATGAAATTGAGTTAGGGTTTACAGTTAGAGAGTGTTTGAATGATTGAAATCGAATAAAGAAGCGAATGAAACCGTGAATCGAAGTATTTATAGTATCACCCTCAGTAGCATTAACTTGAACTGGCAACACTAAATTAAGCCTAGCAGTATTAACGTAAACTGACAGCACTATGTTATGCCTAATAGTAGTAAGTAACCCAAAAACAGTAACTCAACAGCATCAACGTAAGCTTAGCAGCATTAAAGTATACCAGTAGTAGAAACTTTATGCTTAGCAGCATTAAGTTATATTACCAGCATTAACCTAAGGCTAACAACATTAAGTTTGAGTTACCTGCATTAACTTTAATTTCTTTCCAAAAAGGACTTCTATCATTAATTAGTTCTTCGCACAAGCTCTCTTTCTATTTTTATGCTTATAATATCACTCATTTCTGTTTTTATTCACACAGCTCTCTTTCTGTTTTTCAACTCACAACATCTCTCTTTTCTTTTTGCTCACCAAATCTTACAATTTTATACAAAGTTTCATCAATTCCAATAGTTTCATACTGTCCTCCCCACTTTCAAGTGTGTAACCTCTTGGGAGAGGTGGATCATTGGACTGTTTAGATGCGGTCTTAAACCTAGTTTGAGCATCTGCACCTCTTAATATGGTATCTTGGCACCTGGGACCACTACCTGAATCAGTTCCCTAAGGATTTGACTCATTAAGTGTTGCCATGGAT
>BQNB010162552.1:0-14547 GCA_026074375.1 Tanacetum coccineum | reverse complement strand
TTTTACACATAAAAATTCTTTCATATTCTTTTTTAGGTAAAGCATTATAAAGACCTATTTTAGCTTCATTATTTTTAGAAAGTTGCTTCTTAAGTTCATCGGTTTGTTGTTCAAAGGGAACTACTTCTGAAATTTGGGTGACTTCATTTTGGCAACCGGTGGAAAATCACCATTCATGATAATATGCCAAAGATCTAAATATTTTGCTTTCACATAAGTTTCAAATCTATTTTTCTAATATATAAAATAATCGCTTTCAAAAAGTGGTGGTCTTTGCATAGATTATCCTTCTAAATATTTATCAAAATCCATAGATCGATTCAAGCTTTAATGTACAATATACGTTAAGATTTTGGGTAACCTGGCTCTGATACCAATTATGGAAACTAGAAAGGGGTTGAATAGTTTTTACCGTTTTAAAATTAAAACTTAGATTGTCGGCTTATGTAAAGTCAAGAGATATACACAAGTGTATATGATAGCAATGTATTAAATAAATATGTAAATGCGGAATATAAATAAGTAAAGATAGGAAAGATCAAACCGATGGCACAATAATTTATAGTGGTTCGGCTACGAAGCTCCTCTTCGCTCTACTCTACTCCCCAAGTACCCAACTTAAGAGTTTTCTTCACTATGTCAACAAGCTCCCTTTAGGCGAAGAAAACCGTACACGTCGCTTATACTTTTTACAGTACTAAGCTAAATACCGAGTTCTACTTCGAGATAGAACCACTCTAACACACTACGTATTTTAAGGCCTAAAATACTAACCTATCATACACATATGATAATCATAACACAAGAGATTCAAGATAGATAAATATCATAAATGTGATGACTCGACTAAACTAATAACACTTGAAGCTTTACGTCTTCGTTTGTGTTTTTCACTAAAGAGTAGAATAATTGAATCACTTGTAATGGATTATAGAACAAGTATAATGATCAAAGAATGTAAAAACTAATTATGAAAGAGAGAAAATTTTTAAAAAGGGTGGTCTAAAATGAAGACATGAGGTTGCTATTTATAGAAAACATTTGAAATTCAAATCTGGTGCAACCGTCACTACGCACGAATCCACCTTACCCTGGATCCGTCTTTGGTTACGGTGGATCTGTTGAGGTGCAGCTGGCCATTATTTTGTAGTTTAGTGATTAACCCTAAATCTTAACAAAATATTCTTTTGTACTTTAACATCAGATTAATTAGATTCTTCTAGAAGAAAATATTTCTTAACATATATAAGGAAAGATTTTATAGATTTGAGAAGATTTGAAAATTTTTAGAAAGATTGTTTCCACTTATAATCTTATTTTATCTTATTGATTAATATAACTAGCTTATAATTAATCATGTGTTTACATGAAATCATTTGACTAGAAAAGGTTTATGCAAATGATTAAGTTTGAATGCAAGTAAAGATATTTTTCTTTGATCATTAACTACGCTTTATAATGTCATATTCACACTTTAAATGATTTGTCGTCATTGAGTAAACTTATGACTAAATAACTTGTTTACTTAAACTTTTACGTAGTATGACAATATATTTGTTATTATCAAAACTCGAAGATCGTTAAATATAAATATTGTTTTTATGCGAATATTTGTATTAACAATCAGGTTAGTATTTTAGTCCTCAAAATACATGTGTCAGTGGTAGATTGATTCTAGCTAAGATTATAACTGACATTTAGCTAAGTGTCGAAAATTGGTGTAAGCGATGTTGTACAATTTTCTCCGCCTGTAGGGAGCTTGTTGACATAGTGAAGTAAACTCTCGAGTTGGATAATCGGGGAGTGGAGTAGGGCGAATAAGAACTTCATAGCCGAACCACTATAAATCTTCGTGTTGTGGTTTGATCGTTCTATCTCTTTGCTCTTGTCTTATCATTTATATTTGTAGTTATTATTTATTGTCTTATTTGTGTTCATATTATTGTTGCTTGATCTCATAAAAAAAATCTAAAGTTTTAGAAACGAAGTTTTTTAAATGTAAATTAACTGTAAAACTATTCAATTCCCCCCTCCCCCCTTCTAGTTTTCCACACTTCTCTTGCACTTAAATAAATGGTTGGATCACTTATAAACAAGTTCGAAAAAGTTAAATGATCAAAGAAAAGAGTGATTAAGATACTGATTTAGAACAGAGAAAAATGTGTGCAAAAGGGTGAGAAATAAGTAGAAAATGGCCAATATTTATAGGCAAAGATGAAACTCTTACACACCTGACTTATCTCACGATACCTTCAAATAAGGGTACTATCCCTATTTAAGGGGACCTTCTGGTATTGTCATGACGACTAGTTTTTGTCTTTTAGTGGTGAAAATTTTATCTGGTTAGGTGCTATCTATTTTAAGGGGGAAACCCGATTTTGAATGTTTGAATAATTTTTCAAATAAAACTTTTCTTTATAATACAAAGAAAATTTGTTTAATTAATTTTTGTAAAAATATTTTGTTACATTTATAAAAATGTAAAATGTAAGACAAAAAATTATTTATTTGATCATCCATCAAATTTATTTTTTGTTTGTTCATACCTTAAGTGATTAACGTTGAAATGAAAATTTACGACTACTAACTTGTTTACGTTTATTTTGACGTAGAATAATTTTACACTTTGTTATTATCAAAAACGTAAAAACGCGTGAAAACTAAATAACAACGTTTTTAAACATTATTTATATTAACAAAAAAGAAGAAAAAATGCCTTTCAACATTCGTTTCAGTTTGTCTATCCGGATGACTCATGTTCAGATTGCGGGTGAATATTAGATAATTATTTTGGTGGACTAAGCTTAATTTTAAACTTAAGGTTATGATAGGTACGTGTTTATTAAAAATATGCATCTAATTTTTAATCTATCCTTATAAAAGATTCAGCCCTTAAATTTAATGGGGCTGTATCTTTAAATGATTTGTCAACACCCAAGAGCCATAAGTACAAAAACACCGTAATGCATACATTGATAAGCATCTTGAGGAGTATCTCAGCTTCCAGATTAACCAAAAAATATGTAAGTTTTTACATTTAATGCAGCAGTATTATAGAGGGGAGGGGCCTTTTTGTGTCAAAGAATAATAGGGAGGTAACCATTTGTGTCAAGATTAGTAGCTATATTCTCAAAGCAACCCTAATCACTAACAACATAAATAGGATGGGTCCCTAAACCTTATTTTTCATCCCATACCTCTCCTCTCTTCTCTCTTGGTCGAAATTAGGGATCCCCATGAAAGGGAACCCGGAATTTCAGTCCATTCGAACAGTGTTCAATATTCTCTTTTGATCGAAATTAGGGATCCCCCCATGAAAAGGGAACCCAAAATTTCGGAACATGTTTAGACTTTATGCTTTAGGGTTTTAGGCTTTAAGCATTAGGGCTTATAACTATTGTTATCACTTGTTGTTGTAGATAAGTCATCTCTTCTCTCTTGGTCGAAATTAGGGATCCCCATGAAAGGGAACCCGGAATTTCAGTCCATTCGAACAGTGTTCGGTATTCTATTTTGGTCGAAATTAGGGATCCCCATGAAAAGGAACTCAAAATTTCGAAATTAAATAGGCTTAGCTTTAGGCTTTAAGGCTTTGGGCTCTAGGTCTTTAATATTTAGGCTAAGAAAAGATTCAGCCTCTTCTTTTAATAGGGCTGTATCTTAAATGATATTTCTCACCCAGAGAGCCATAAGTACAAAATCACTACTCGTACATTGATAATCATCTTGAGGAGTACCCCATGCTTCCATGATAACACCGAAAAATATGTAGATTTTACAATTTAATGCAACGTATTAATGAGGGAGGACCATTCTTGTCCAACGTAAATAATGAGGGAGGGACACATTTGTGTCAAGATTAAGGTAGCATTTTTCCTCAAAGCTAACCCTAATTCAATATACAATCTAAAAATAAGAGATATAACAAAAAAATTCTATAAAATCTAAGGGGAAGTTTTGTGGTGGCACTATAAATAGGGGGCGTCCCTAAGACCTCATTTTTCATTCCCATACCTCTCCTCTCTTCTCTCCTGTTCAAAAATAAGGGAATCCCCCAGAAAAGGAACCCGAAATTTCGGTCCATCGAACAGTGTTCGATATTCCCTCTTTGATCGAAATTAGGAGATCCCCATGAAATGGGAACCCGAAATTTCAGTACATTGTATGAACTTTATGCTTTAGGTTTAGCTTTAAGCTTTAGGCTTAGGCTTTAGAACTATTGTTTTCCTTTGTTGTTGTAGATAAGTAGGTTTTGGCCATAAGAAAGTAGATTAAATAAATTATTTACCTTATCAGAGCATCATATCCTACGACCCCAAGTAAAAATTACGTAAACTAAGTTTGGCTTACTTGGCAGGTTTTGGTTATACTCCAGGTAACGTTAAGGAAAAAAATCTATTAAGAGTCCTATGGTTTGAGCTTATAGTAAACAGTCGACCAATACATTCTGTAGTTTTAAAAATACATACATAATTAGCAATAACATGTATCTAATACACAAGATACAATTTACCATAGCCAACTAAGCTATCGATACCCAAACGACTACTTCATACAATGAGCACCCCTTCACGTCAATCTCGAATACCGGCATACTGTTACCTTGGCAATAACCCATCATACCAAGGCATCAACATTTCCAAAATCATTAAGCAAGTATCCATTATACGTGCATCATGCGAAAAGCAAGCTGATACAACCCGTGTGCATCGCACGGGTCTGCATGCCTCGTATTCTTATATAATAAAAGACACTTTAAAACACATCAATTATTGACTTTTGAGCTTGAAATGTTCAACACCTTCTACGCGTTTGGTAGTTGGAACTAGTTAAGTATTTACATGATAATTTCTATGTAATTACGTAATAAAGACATGCTACCTAACATGCTAAGAGTTGACTTATAACGAACCTAACCTAAATAACAAGCCTACTTGTATGACTAATGATGTATTTAAAAAAGTGATTCATGGAAATTTAAAAAGAGAATATATATAATAAAATTATACAAGTGATTTATGCATTAAGTGTGTATTTTGACATAGTTTGTAGGCCTAAATAACATTATTGTAAAACATATGCCTATTATAAGGAAGAATAACATGCATTATAAGATAAACATATTTATGTGCAACTACGCATAAGGTATTATTAATTTTACCCCCTAACTCACGGGAAAGTGCCAAAATAGTATAAAATATTCCTTTTGTCATCTATGTTTATAGTGCAATACATTTTTTTTTATCAGTTTCTATTTTATATTTTTGTCAGTTTAATATTTTTTACTTGTTAAACTTTATAATTATTACTCCGCACTTTCCGTTTCACAGTTTTATAACATAAACAAAATTATAAGAATAAAATATAAATATAAATAAATTAGAAAACCTGAAAATATAGATAGTACATATGGCTTTTTAGGGGTGGCACACATGAATGGTTGACTTCCAGCATCATATCTTAACCTCATTAGTGAAAGAGTTTAGCATTTTTATTTAGTATAGCCTGTTAAAATTAAGAGTTAAATTTAAACAGTAGTAAAACCCTATTACCTTAAAATTTAAAAAAAATCCACTAGTGTTATGGATTAATATTGAATGGATGTCCATATCTATTAATATTGATAGTTATCTTAATTAGAGTATTATATCTTCTAGAATACTCATCTTGTAACTATATATACATATCTCCATTGTGAGATGAATAAGATAATTCTTCATTCTCTCTATCTTTTTGTTTATTGTTCTTTACTTTATTGTTTCACAACACACTCAGCACGCTCTACAGATAAATTCTTTGGTTTTGAATTTTTAGAGGTACGTGTCGAGTTCTTTAATATGCCTTTAATATGCTTAATTAGAATGTTTATCGCATGTGCCACGTAATTTTTTTTTAAATAATATATTATTCACATCGCACCGGTAGATGTATATTGATACATGCATGTTTGTCTATAATCCATGTTTATTTTTACTACGCTATGTATAAATGGACTTGATCTGGTTTTTGTGTATAGTCGAAAAGTTTCTTAAAGCACTATATATGGTTCTTCACATTTTCTATTTTATTAACTTTACATATTTTTATAAGCAACACAAATACTCTAAGCAAAGGAAGAGTACAAATAGAACTATATACTTTTTTAGATAACTAGAATAAATAAATAAATAAATTCTATTTTAGCAGCTAGCACCAAAAACGATTTCGAACCTGTTCCGTACTCAATGTGAAAAACTACCACTATTGTTATTGGTTATTTAGTCACTTACTTGCATCTTAATTGCCCCATGTGGTTCAAGATTTATGTAAATACTGTTAACAAGGTTTTAAGCCCGCGCGTTGCTGCGGGTCGTTTTGTATAAGCAAAAGAACATGTTTAGGGGTGATGGTTGGAGGTAATAGCTCGACTCTTCAGGCATGGGACGATACGATTGGTAAACTTAAGGCTCGTCTATCTAATTGGGTCGACACCTATTTATAATATGTCCATCTATAAGGTTCCTAAGTCGGTGTTACAAACGATGGAGTCCATACGTAGAAATTTTTCAATGATGTTCAATGCGATGAGAGGAAAATAGTGTGGATCAAATGGGTCAAGGTTCTTGCGTCCAAGAAGTATGAAGGTTTAGGTGTCTCAAATTTTTATGCTTTAAATAGGACGCTCCTTTTCAAATGGGTTTGGAGATTCATATCACGGGATAATTCATTGTGGTGTCGTCTCATCATGTCTATGCATGGCTCCTCATTATATAAATTATCTCCGTTTCGTTACTCGACTTGGAAATCCATTATTCGGGAGGTGCATATGCTTAAAGATCGTGGTGTGGACCTGATTTCTCACTGTCATATTCGTGTGGGTAATGGTTTACGCACGCAATTTTGGAATGAAGTTTGGATTGGTGACACTCAACTTCGTGTTATGTTTCCACGAATTTATGCTTTGGAGATTAATAAAGATTGTACGGTGGCTGATAAACTGCAATTCTCGGTTACCTCTTCTCTTCGTCGTTCTGTTAGAGGAGGGGTTGAATCTTCTCAATTAGCTCTTCTTCAAACATATATTGAAGGGACATTGTTGTCTAATATGGAGGATAGATGGGTGTGGGATTTAAATGGGGAAGGTGTTTTTCGGGTCAAAGATGTTCGCATTCTTCTTGATGAATGTTTCTTGCCGAAAGCCCCTACTGCTACTCGATGGGTTAAATATGTTCCAATAAAAATAAATGTTTTTGCTTGGAAGGTTTTCCTGGATCGGTTGCCTACTCGATCCAATTTACAACATCGTGGTGTCCTAGTTTCTGATCTTTTATGTCCGCTTTGCTCCTCTGCTCAGGAAGATTCCTCGCACTTGTTCTTCAGTTGCAGATTGGCAACGGATATTGTCAGGCTCGTATACCGCTGGTGGAATCTATCATGGACGCCCCTTGGTTCTTATGCTGATTGGCTTAATTGGTTCAATTCCATCAGATTAAGCTCTAAAGTTAAAGATTTGCTGGAAGGAGTTCTTTATATAACTTGGTGGAGCGTATGGATGTTTCGTAATCAGTTGCTCTTCTCGTCGAAAGCCCCTCGTAAAGATGTTATTTTTGACGATATTGTTTCGCGCTCTTTCACTTGGTGCCTTTCTAGATGTAATTGTACTTTTAGTTGGGATAGTTGGTTGCAACACCCCTATTTGATCTCTTTGTAATTCTTTTTCTAGCTTCTTGCTAGTTGGTTTTATAATAGTTGCCGTTCTAAAAAAAACATAAATCTCAGTAACAAAGATGTTGGTAGTTTGTCAAAAAAATAACAACAAACTAAATAAATTCCAGAATATGGATATGCGACACATACTGAACCTTCTTCACAAAAAAAACTAAAATATCACTATCTAAAAGCTAAAAAATCTAAAATCTACATGAGCAAATTTGTACTAAGTTTTGGGTGCTTACTTATTTAGGACATGTCCCGGTGCAACGGTTTCATAAACACCAACGCGATGAACTTGTAAAAGTGATATTTGAGATGACCACATATAACTTGCCTGAAAATGTCACAATGAGAATCACATAAGTTTGAAGGAAATAATACAACAAAAATTGTAGTAGGAAATAAATATTGAAGTAATTATCATGCTGATTGGCATAAGGAGTATGTCTTCAGCCATTTTAGGAGATAGCAGTTTGATATGCTTTTAACACTTGTAACCAAGAACCAACATCAATAACTTAAGGACTCGTAAAACAAAAGAAGATAACTAAATTCACAAACCTAAACATTTATATTAAACATTATAAGTGATGTGCCTAAACTGACACACTAACCATAGAAACATGTACATAGAAACTATTTTGACGAATTGGGTAAGTTATCGCAAGTTCAATAATGCAAGGCCAAACACACCCTAAGTTAAAGGATTTTACCTCAAGGTCAACCAATATGTTAGCCAATTCTGGTTCCTGTCATATACCAGCTCGATGCGGTCGAAGAATATGGCTCGAATGAGGCACCCACCTTTCCAGATTCTAGCCAACTCACCGAGCTTCAAACCCCAATCCTTTTCAACGCTCTTGGCATGTATTCGGTTCATCTACCAAGCGTAACTGCATATTTTTGTTGCATTCCGTACACAAATTCCAAATTGTTTCCATAGCATATGATCACGGTAAGGTGAACACGATAAGGTGTTTCGAGTATCCAGATTAAAGCAGATTATTAGCCTATCATATTATCTGAACACATTAAGCGGTTTTCAATATCCAAATATTTAACAACTTATTAAAGTTAATCTTTTTCAAGAATAGATAGCGATATGCCAATAAGCATAAGCCTTTTCAAATAAGCAAGTCCCAAAATATAATTGATGATTTATGATAAGGCAAACCAAAAGTAACGCTTTTTAAGCAATTTATTACCTTTGAGCCAAGCATATATTTTATGAGCCCGAAAACCCACTGCTATGTTGTCAACATCTGGTACGTTCTTGTACTTCAAAAATCTCCGGTATCGGAGTGCAAACTCTTTTCATTCCTCTATACAGATTTTACCATCTCCATCAGCATCGGCATTACCAAATGTCTGCAATAATCATCATCATCTATTGATTATCATTGTAAAAAGATGGGAAAGACAGTAACTATTTCTAGTGCCATGTTTTACATGTCCGTGTCAAAATTAAATCGAATACATGGACAGTTAACATACCTTGGGATCTACGATTAAGGAAATGGCAACATGAAGCCTCCTTTTTATGCCTCCACTGCACTTCCTGCCTTGCTTGTCTGCAAGCCCTCCATTGAAGAGATTCACACTTTAAAGAGATTCTCCAACAACAATCATATTCTTCATATCAAACGTGCGAAGGCTCCTATTTTCTTGCAATGCCGGCTCTTTACCGTTAGTTATAAGTAGAAGTATAGGACGTTGTTTTCCCTGCACCTCAGAAAAAGGCAAAAAAAATATTTTAGATAAAAAAAGAGTAGTTTATTTTACACGCTTATAAGCTTATTAAATTCTGGAAAAGCCGACAAACCTCACATTTCTCATCTTATAAAGTGTTTGTCACCTTCATCCTGCGGTCCAAGTGCATAATCTACTAATAATCATGAGCTGAATCTTAATAAGCTGATAACCTATAAAATTACAATAATGCCAATGGTTCTAGTTATGAATTCAGTTTCTTTACAATTCAAAATACCTTCTCGCATTCTAAGAACGATGAAAGCCTTGCTTTGCTGTTTTCATCAAATGAGTCCTTAAGTGAGTCAAGTTGTTTCGTGAGGCTGCATAAGCAAATAAGTACATTAATACATCTTGTAAAAAACTTTGCTATATCAAATTTAGTAAAATACTAAAAGTTTTAGAAAATCAGTTTGTCTTGTTGTAACTGATCATTATTTGTTTTCTGGGTTAATACACAAATATGTTACTAAAGTTTGCCAAAATGTTCACGTAAGTTACTAAAGTTTTTTTCGTTACAAGTAGGTTACTTAAGTATACGGATTTATCATTTGGGTTACTGAACCTTTAAAACAGTTACAAAAAGGTTACTCAAGTATACGGATTTATTTTTTGGGTTACTAAACCTTTACAAAGAGGCTTATTATTTGGCTTATTTACCCGTAAAAAAGTTCACCTGTATACTTGAGTAAACTTGAGTAACCTTTTTGTAACCAAAAAGACTCTAGTAACTTAGGTGAACATTTGGACAAACTTTAGTAATATATTTGTGTATTAACCCTTTGTTTTCTTGCTAGCATTACTTTGTCAGTTTTCGCCCCCAACCCGACCAGGAGAGAACATAGGGTCAAGCCAAGCCCTTTGCTATTCTGATGTAAGTGGTTATTCTGTGTCCCGTGCCCAACAGCCTACCTGAGCAAAATGATCTCTTACTTTAAGTTTAGTAAATAATGATTCAAAAAGAAAAGATGTAGGCATTTTGACTTGGTAAAATTTCTTAAGGAAAATGTTATGTTTCATATCATACATGCCTTTATCAGGTATACAGTGGTAGCAAAATTAAACTTTATATGTGTTTAAATACACATACCTTTTACCTAATAAAATGAGCTAAAAAGACCAATAATGAACAATAAATACAGAAAAATGCATTGTATTTGTTTCTATTGTAAATTGTGTCTTGCAGGTAACGGATATTACACAAAAGGACAAAAACAAAGCAAAATGGACAAAACCAAGCACGGGAATGGAAAGAGTACAAGAAATCAAAGCCGAAGGCGAATTTATCTTAAGTTTTAAATCAAATCCAATCCCGTTAATACTTTAACCTAAAATACCCTAATACTATTACAAAGTTAGTCCTTGAGGACTAACACCATCAGTCCAAACCAATTGAACCGTTAATCCTTTTCATGACACCATTAGTCCTTGACTTTAACCACCGTTAGTCCAGATCTATATAACAATAATCCATAACTCGATTCGGGCCCAAAAATTATAACAAAGGCCCAAATCCTTAACCCGTAACCCAGGTCAAACAATAAAAATGAACGGGTCAACGCCCTAAATGAAATTACTATAGCTTCATCACTTTTCCCTCCCTCACTTTCACCATTACCACGCTCAGGGTAAACCTTCACTCTCACACGCTACCCTCTCCTTCTAGAAGCTCAATGACGTATGCAATGACAATTTTGGCATGCCAAGTTGGCAATCCTAAGGCCAATCATTGGCCAATGATGCGTGGAATGATATCAAGGGCTAAGATGAGTTTACTTAGAGAAAAATATTGATTGGATGGACGAGATTGAAGCTCAGGAGCGTTTAAAGGGCCTAGAACCTTCATCTCTTCACTATATAAGAAGAGCTCCTCACACACACACAAGGATGTCTAGTTTTTTTTAGCTTATTTTAGTTTTCAGCAACTTATTGTAATTTTTAGTTTATTTGTCAATCATTTGTATCAAAAAGCTTTGTAACCTCTTTTCTTATTAATAAAAGTTTAGTTTTAAAGTTCTAATTCTGTCTTCACCTTAATTCAGTATGGTTTAATATGAGTTTAGAAATCACATACTAAGCTTTAATAAGCTCTTTTAACTTCATAAGCTAGCTAGAACCCAGTTAAGCCCTTAAAGCTTAACTGAATTTGCATTTCACCTTATCCCACCCCCTAAAGTACCTCAGCTTATAATGTGGATGATAATCCAGTTTGGGAAGGGCTTATAGACCTCACAAGCTTGTGCAAACAAGCTAGAGCTTGTTGATAAGCTCTATTGAGCAATTCAGATCCCTGTTTTGAGCTTGGGATCAAGGTATAATCTCCAATTTACTTTTTAGATTATTAAAACTATTGCTTATGTTCTGCTTATGTTCTGCTTATTTCTGCTTAAACTTGCTTTAATTGTGTTTATTATTACTTATTATGTTTCATAATTGCTTGTTGGTTATAATTTTTAGCTTAAATATCTCTTGTTTAAGTTTTCTTACCAATCTGCCTATTTTAGCTTTAAAACTGCTTATAGTTCTAGCTTATTAATAAGTGTTTAATTATGGTTGAAAATTGCTTAAAATCCTAATAAGCTTGGATCTTTATCTGTTTTAGCTTTACATAGCTTATATCAATCTGCCTTAAGCTTATTATGGATTTCAAGCTTCTTAAGGGGTGTTTGGCACAAGCAGTATTAACATAAGTTAATACTGCTTGAGTGTCTTTTACCTTTTAAGACAATTTGATAGGCCTTAATCAAGTCTATATGTCAGCTTATACAAGTTTTTAAAGTCTAAAACTAAGTATTAAGGTTTGGTCTAAAATCTCTTTGAATCTGTGGTATATTACTTTAATAATCAGCTTATTTGATTGAGATTTAGATTAAGTACTATTTAGTGTGTTTTCATACTTGTTTTAGGTCCTTATATGCAGTTTAATGAGTTAAATATAAGTATGCAATTGTCATTTGAATTTTAGTCCAAATCTGTCATTCCTCTAAGTCTTATTTCAAAGTTAGAAGTCCAATTTTCATCAACAAATTATGGTTAGAGTTAGGAAGTTTTAAGTTCTGAAAATTCAAGCATAAGCTCATTAGATAGCATACTTAATCTGTTTTAGCTTATTTTTACATTTAGCAATCATTTAGTAGCTTAAATTTAGGTTTGCAATTAGTGTTTGTGCATTTTAGAAAAATCCAAAAATATAGTTAATAAGCTTAAATTGCCTATTTCACTAGCTTTTTCTAGCTTATTTAGAGTTCCTAAATTTGTATATTTGGCTTATTATGGTAGCTTATAATTCAAATTCAATATGTTTTTAGGTTTTAGGATCTAGCTTTTTAGTTTTCTAGCTTAATAATTGGCTTAAAAAGTGCTTTTCATTCTATTTGCATAATTTTTCTCAACAACTGCTTATTTGATTTATGAAGTTATGGCTTATTGGATTTGCTTAAAAGTTGATTAGTTGTGCATATTAGGTTAAGTTTAAGGTGCTCGTAGCTTATGTGGCTTAGGGTTGAGCTTATTCAAGCTTAATAGCCATATCAGTTTAAGCTTTTATACCTAAGTCTTAAATAGCTAACTATCATCTTATTAGAGCTTATTTCTGTACTTATTTGTGAGTTTTAGAAAAAGTGTTTTTACAAAAATTGCTTAATGTCAGCTTATTATTAAGTTTTCAAAAAGAAAAAGTAAAAATGAAAATGTTTCACCAAAAAGAAAGGCCACAGGTTTCGAACCTGTGACCTCCCCTTTTATAGCCAACATATTTAACACACACACTTTAACCAAACGCACCCGTGGGTCTTTTTCAAACATATCTTGCAACATTAATTTCTTAAAGGAATTTTTCAAGTTTTGCTTTTCTAGCTTATTTGATTTTTATGGGCTTATTTATAAGCCCTATTTTAGCAGTTTTATTTTTCCTACATTAGTAGTAGTATTAAGCACTTTCAGTAATTTTTTGAATTTTTTTATAAAATAGTTTAGTATTTTTAATTAATTTTCTAGATTAAAATAATTTTTAATTCATAATAAATAAAATAAAAGTCCAAAAAATATAATTCTTTTTTCTAAAATTATTTTTAGTCATTTAGGATTTACAAAAAATAAAAAAAACATTTTTAGGGTTAATTGTTGATAATCTAATTTTCAAGTCGCGTTTTTTAGAATCCCGTTAGCATTTTTAGCTCATATATTTAATTGTCTTTATTGTTTTCTTGCTTTTACGTGTTTGTGCATTATATTTGTTAGAAATAGGAAACCAAATCAAAATCTTAAAATATTCAATCACGCGATCACAAACTTAACCTTGATTTTCAATTCGCACCTCGTCGGGATACGACTCGAGAAGGTTTTGAATTTTACTTTGGATAAAAGTAATCTTCTATAAAACCTTTTGGAATACTTATTACTATACTATTATTGACTAATCCTTATACTATATATTATATATACGTATCGGGAGATATCAATTTTTGGCGCCGTTGCCGGGGAGGTGTGTTCTATTTTCGTGTTAACGTTTGAAGATTAGTTTTTGAAGACCCTTCCTCGTGAAGTTATCGTTTTTCATTTGTGAATATTTTCTTTTTATTGTAAAACCATAAAAATACAAAAATATTTTATTTTCTCAATTTTTTTAAGTAATCAAAAATACCAAAAAAATCAAATAACCAACAAAATCAACCGTTGTGTCACTTATGAATTCGGCTCACCTTTAGATTACAAACTTTAAGAGAGGTTTAAGGAGGGTTGATCCTACGAACTTCGACCCGAAAGGAGAAGGTTTTTAAAACGCTTCGCACTTACCCGCTCCTCCGCTTCTTTGTGCGTTTTCTAAAGAGCTACCTTTCACTTGTTCAATTATCGGTTACAAAAATAATTTTCTTTTTATTTCTCTTATTTTGTTTGTAGTGTATGCAAACTCGCTCTTCTTTAAAATTCGTTGGTGAACCTTCTACTTATCTGAAGCGTCGTAATCGTAGACGTTCAAAACAAAGAGTCAAACCGTTCGCTCTTGAAGAGACTCCCGTAGTTACGATGGCCGATCAACGTACTATGGCGGAATTACTCCGTGCACCCACTGAGGGTTATGCGGAGGAAATCGTAGTACCACTGATT
>BQNB010162551.1:0-12574 GCA_026074375.1 Tanacetum coccineum | reverse complement strand
ATTTTTAGTGATAAAAATATATCATTTATGTTCTTGAAATATTATTGTTTTTATGGAATTGTTGGAAGTAAACTAGTGATTTAATGTGTTAACTAGTGATATTAGTAAAGTTGTGTCTTGTTGATGAAGGGATTGGGTTAGTTATGAGGTGAATTTGTTGTTTGAATTAGTAGTGAACGAAGATAGGTTAGATTAGGCCTTTGGGGAAGTTGTGGATTATTATTTTGGCACATTTCGGGAAATTATATAAGATGTCCCAAACAGACCCTATGTTACAGGTTACATAAAAATGTTTTGAGATGTTAAAACTCTAATATTATGATAGTAGATGTCGTTACAGAAATTTTGATATAAAGAACACTAAAATCGGGCTTAAACTGAGCAAGTTATGATCAGTTTCTAAATCGTGTGTTTTAACCCCTTTCGGGTCCGAATCGGCTAAAGTTTATAAAAAAGAACATGTTCGGAATGAGTTTTTGTTAAAATAAGAAACATTTCTTTTGTCATGAAATATAACAACCTACAATTTTCATCTATGTAATTAACCATCTATTAAATTAGATGCAATTTTCATCAGTGTAATTATCTATCTATTAAATTAGATGCAATTTTCATCAGTGTAATTATCCATCTATTAAATTAGATGCAACCATTTTTATGGAAAGATTTTTGCTTTATTCCATCCATAATGTAACGTAACTTACATTACAAAAGTAAACGAGCTCATGCAACCTACCAATGCCAATTTCATCAATGTTTATAGCAAGTAAACGTTATAATATGTCAAGCAATATGTTTTAAACTTCATTTTACCATACGATATCTATTTAATGTACCATCCATAACGTTGAATATAAAATGGATTTTAAACATTAACGTTTATAACAAAACCCTAATTATATGTAATGTTTACATACAAAATAAATGTACATGCATTCAAGGCATGTGTACAAGTGTATAATGCATAACTTTTAAATATCTTTTCCCACCAAAATCAATGTACAACTCATTTGAGCTCATTGTACAATCTGACAAAGCATAGAATTCAAATAAGCCCATTTTCCCTCCATTTTCTTAAGGATTTTTGTACCACCTTTCTAGCTCAAGATACAAGTCCTCTTTGCACAACATTTGAACATCTTTCCATCCATTTCACTACTCCTACACGTATTAAATCCAAAACCCTAATCCAAAAACCCTAAATGACCCGAAGCACCTAAACTAGTTCGAACCTACTTCTAACCTAGCTAACACCCTTCTCTATGATGCACTACCTTGCCTACTACCTTGCTAAGCACCTTTATCACCTCCTTGGCACCACCTAGCCAACTTGCACACCAAGTAACCACCATGTCACCTCATATGATAACCGAACCCCTCACCTCTTTCACACACATTTCAAAGCTACTTTCCTAGCTCTAATAGTCATCCTAGCTATCCATTGGCCACCACTCCACTCAACTTGGCCACCACTCCACAGAACTTGGCCACCACTTCTTCCTTTACCCTATATATACACGCATACATGCAGACATTCTTAATTCACCATCCAAACTCAAAACTACCTTAAAACTATCCTCTAGCCATGTCTTAGAAGAGAAGTAAGGAAAATTAAGCTAAGTAGAAGCCATAGAAGAAAAGAAAAGAGGTCCTTGATTCATCTCCTAAAGATTTCGGATCTTACTCACCCATTTTGACCCATTTCACCATCTTTGATCCATTTCGTGTACTAGTAAGCTTTTCTACTCGTTCAATAAGCTCTTGTTATGTTTAAGATCATGTATACACTTTGCATTAATCATTTGATCAAACAAACCATGTTGAAAACTCCTAAACCCTAAGCAACACGCTTGGTTTTCCTAAACCAAACACGCCTTTAAAAACCCTAAAACCCTTTTCGTAAACCCTAAAAAGCTAAAAACCATAAGATGATTTTATAAGCTATTCTAATAATCTAACTTACCACTTTTATAATCATTAAAACTAATCCTAAAAGCCCTAACCCATCGGGTTATTGTTTCTAAACCAAACGTGCCCATTTTGGATTTTTAAGCCCATAAGCTCTTTTCATAAGCTACAAGCTCGTAAAACTTACTTATTTTAGCTTATAGTAATAAGCTATAAGCTGCAAATTAATTTTTAGATCAAAAATACAAAGATTATGAATTTTGGACTTAAAATGCAAAACGTTTCATGCAAAGGGGTATATATTGTTAAATTCTTGAAACTTATAACTAGAGGGGCTGAAAATGTAATTATCCTAAAGTTAAAACCACAAGGGCCTGTTTTGCCATATTTCTAAGTTAAGGGTTAAATGTTTAAAATATAAATAAAGGGATTAATTTTGTAAAAGTTATTATACCAAGGGTATATATTGTCATTTTTGAATTCTCAAGGGTATAAAATGTAATATTTTTATATTAATTATAAAAATATATTTAAATATTATAAGACTCGATTTTATTAAAGCCCGACACATTCATCTTTTCATTTATCGATCGAAACACTTATAAAATAATTATGTTATATATTTAACATAATTTATCATCCACTAGCTTTTGAAGAAACTTAAAAGGATATGATCTTATCATTTAAATTATAACGTATCACGTTGCTAGGGAATTTCATGTGATAGGATTTCATTTGGGTAGACGTTTTGAAGAGTTGCTGGATTTACAATTTAAAGTGTCCTAGCTCCTTAAACGTTTACTACGTGACTTCTGGATTATGATAGCTCGAACAGTGATACGATGTTTTCACAAGTTAATAAACCAAATGAATATTTACGTTAAACTTTATGAAATAAAGTTTGAAATATAAACAATCGAACTAAGACCTGACATATTACCCAGGTTGCGTGACGAGGCTGTTTACTTCCATTTTAATTAAATTTCAAATCAATCAACTACCCTATCAAGGTGACTTCATAGTCCCACCTTTGCATGTTTTCTAAACTCCATGGGGAGATACAAGCTATAAACTATGAATACAAGTATTTTCCAACTATATGCTATCTTAATATATTATTGCCTAAGTTTACCTTTCTAAGAGGACAGTTGTTATTCAGTAATGTCACTGAGGTGATTTCCATGTTAACGTGTTGGTGTCATGAGCTTAGGGCAATAATATTGTTTTCCATGATAATTGTAGTTGTATAATTATTACCACTTATGATGACTGGTATTCAACTATTACATTTCAAACCTGTGAATTTCACTCAACCTTTGTGTTGACCTTTTTAGCATGTTTATCTCAGGTAATTGAGCAACCTATGGCACGGAGTCCATTGGACTAAGGAAGTCCAAATATGTTAACATTCAAACATCTATGTTTTTCTTATATATTTTGGAACCAAACCTTTTTGTAAAACTCTGAACAAATAATATTGAATATAACTAAATTTTCCAAAACTCTCTTTTGAGTCGTTTTTCTAGATTATGACTGGAGTTGAATCATAAGTATTACCCCAATTTAGCTCCACTCAATATGTCAAATAAGGGGGTGTTTACAGATTGGTATCAATAGCCGAGGTATAGAGAACAAGGTAAAACCTAAAACTATAACCCTTTATCCAAGAAAGTCTACCCCGTGCCCACTACATTTCTGGAATAGTATGTAAAGATACATAACTATTAATTAAATATAAATAACTTATGTTATTTACCGCTGGGTTGTTACAGAATTATGTCTACATCCACTCACCCTATTATCGTCCTATCTAATTCCAATGTTGAGGATGCTTTTTTCCTCTACGAATACTCCTGACTATACCCGGCTTCACCGGACTATTCCCCAGCCTCACTGGGAAACACTTGCTTCCTGATCGCTTTAGAGGATTTTTATCAAGGAACTTTTTGGCCGTCGCTACCACTTACCTTTCCCACGATGATCGCATATATGAAGATCATGCAAGCATATAATGCTACTAATGATGAGTCACCTATTCCACTACCACAAGCTCCTATTGCTCCACCAACTGTTTTGCCTCCATCTCTAGTGTTACCACTATCACCAATGTTTGATCCCGAATTTCTTTTCTTCTCGATAGATTTTACCACCTCGAAAATGAGCCCTTCCGATCTCATCCTCCTCTACTTTTGCCCTACCTCAAGTATTTGAGATTGGAGAAAGTTCTCATAAGACGAGTCTGTCATGGATCTCATGAACCGTGTGTGTAAACCATACTTGGATAAATTTGTGATAGTGTTCATTGATGATATTCTCATCTATTCTCATAACAAAGAAGAACATGCAAATCACCTGAGGATAATTTTGGAATTACTCAGAAAAGAGAAATTGTATGCCAAGTTCTCCAAATGTGATTTCTAGATCAGTATCGTGCAGTTTTTTGGGCACGTGATTGACAGCCAAGGAATTCACGTTGACCCCGCCAAGATTGAAGCAGTTAAGAATTGGGCATCTCGTACCAAACCCACAGAAGTATGCCAATTATTAGGACTCGCCAGCTATTATCGTAGATTTATCAAAGTTTTTTCAAAGATTGCAAAGTCTTTGACTGAATTAACCTAGAAAAACAAGAAGTGTATCTGGGGAGAAAACCAAGAGTCAACTTTCCAACTACTAAAATAAAAGCTATGTGAAGCTCCAGTCTTAGCATTACCAGAAGGAAACAACGATTTTGTTATTTACTGTGATGCATCACATCAAGGTCTGGGAGAGGTGTTAATGCAAAGAGAAAAAGTTATTAAATATGCATCTCGACAACTTAAGCCTAATGAAGAAAACTATATCACACACGATCTTGAATTAGAAGTAGTAGTGTTCGCTCTTAAAATTTGGAGACACTATCTGTATGGCACAAAGTGTACTGTGTTCAGTGATCATAAAAGTTTTCAGCATATCCTTGATCAAAAAGAGTTAAACATGAGACAACGCCGTTGGTTAGAATTGCTCGCAGATTACGATTGTGAGATTCGCTACCATCCTGGAAAGGCAAATGTTTTAGCAGATGCCTTAAGCCGGAAGGAACGAATCAAACCACTCTGAGTTAGATCATTAGTCATGACCCTTCACCCAAAATTACCATCGTAAATCCTCAAAGCCCAAACCGAGGCAATCAAAGAAGAGAACATCAAAGTTGAGAACCTACGAGGAACGGACAAAGCATTTGAATTACGTCCTGATGGAACTTGATGTATCAAGAATCGAAGTTGGTTACCACTCTTTGGTAATTTAAGAGACTTGATCATGCACGAATCCCATAAATTGAAATATTCTATCCACCCAGGTTCTAACAAAATGTATCAGGATCTAAAAAAACTCTTTTTGTGGCCTAACATGAAGGCAATCATCGCAAAATATGTTGGCAAGCGTTTGACATGCTCCAGAGTTAAAGTAAAATGTTAGAAGCCATTTGGCTTACTGATACAACTAGAGATTCCTACATGGAAATGAGAAAGAATAACGATGGACTTCATTACAAAACTACCTAAAACATCAAGCGGACATAACATAATTTGGGTCATTGTAGATCGCCTTACAAAATCAAGAAGTATTGCCCCCAAACTGAAGTCAAGAAAATGGAAGATGAATTTTACAACCTAACTGCAAAAGGGAATGATCTCAAGACTTACGTTAGAAGATTCTAGGAATTGGCAGTCTTATGCCCAACTATGGTGCCAAATTTTGAGAAACTCATGGAAGTCTTCATCGGGGGATTATCCAGAAGTATCGAAGGAAATGTTATCGCTTCAAAGCCTCAAACTTTAGAAGAAGCCATTACCATAACTCAGAGGTTAATGGATCAAGTAATAAAGCACAATTCTGTGCAAGGAACCAATGATCACAAATGAAAGTTTGATGATAGAAGAACCTTCACCAACAACAACTACCAAAATCGAGGCACTTTATGGTCGAAAGTGCAGATCACCTGTCTGTTGGGCCGAAGTTGGAGGATGTTCAAAAACTCATGGACCAGAGATAATCCATGAAACTACCAAAAAGATAGTGTAAATTCGACAACGCTTGCAAGCTGCAAGAGACCGACAAAGGAGTTATGCCAATATAAGGCGAAAGCCTTTGGAATTCCAAGTTAGAGATCGTGTTATGCTAAAAGTGTCACCTCAGAAAGGTGTCATCTAATTCGGAAAGCGAGGAAAGCTTAACCCCCGGTACATTGGACCATTTAAGATCCTTAAAAGGGTCGGCCCCGTGGCATACAAACTTGAGCTTCTTGAAGAACTCAGTAGTGTCTACAGTACTTTCCACATTTTTAATTTAAAGAAATGCCTATCTGATGAATCTCTCGTCATTCCAATGAAAGAGCTTCGGCTCGATGACACACTTAATTTTGTGGAAGAACCAGTGGAAATCATGGATAGAGAAGTCAAGCAACTAAGACAAAGTCGTATTCCTATAGTCAAAGTAAGATGGAATGTCTAAAAAGAGGACCCAGTTTACGTTGTGGAACAGAAGTTCAAATTCGTGCAAAGTGATCCGCATTCTATTTTCAAACATCACTCCGACATCCAACTAAATCTCGGGACGAGATTTCTTTTAAGTTTGGGAGACTATAACAACCCACAATTTCATCAATGTAATTATCCATCTTTTAAATTAGATACAATTGTCATCAATGTAATATCTACTTATTAAATTAAGCACAACCATTTTCACGAGAATATTTTTGATTTATTCCACCTATTATGCAATGTAACTTGCATAACCTAAGTAAACGAGCTCACACAACCTACCTATGCCAATTTCATCAACGTTTATAGCTAATAAACGTTATAATATGTCAAGCAATATGTTTTAAACTCTATTTTATCATACGTTATTTATTTAACGTATGCTTGTCAAAAACAAGTATTGCAATAACGGATTTCAAACGTTAATGTTTATATCAACACCTTAATTATATGAAATGTTTTACATATAAAGTGAATGATTCAAGTTGAATGCCCATGTTGTAAAAGTGTACAATGCATAACGTTTTGAATATTTAATTCCCTCCAAAACCCAATGTCTACTCCCTAAAGCTCAAAGTACATGTTTAAAAAACATGCATAGAATTCAAACTGAGTCGAATTTTCCCTCCGAAAAGTCATGCTTAGTTCTTACCACCACTTTTAAACAATCAAGTTACAACACATAAAGCACAACTTCTTAACAGTGTTGAAACTAAACCCTAATATCATTCTAAGAAACTCTAATCTTAACCCAAAACCCCTAAAAGACAAAAACCAACCTAAAACTAGACAAAAAACCCTAACACCTAAAATAGTTCTTACCTAAAAAACCAAGCACCACAAGACTCAAATCACCTCAAGACCTCAAATGCTCCATGAATTTACCCCTCCTTGCACCCTAGCTATTACTTGGTCAGCTACTGTTACGCACCTTGTCTCAACTCTCACACAAAACTTGGTCCCTACTTCAAGATAAAACTTGTCATTACTCCTTGCTCTCACTATATATACACGCATACATTCATACTCTTTTCATTCATCTCAAAAAAATCATCACTACTCAATGAAGCTCCTTAAAACAGTCCAAAGGAAGATTAAGAAAAAGTATACAGCAAGTAGAAGCAAGTAACAAGAAGAAAGACAGGTCTCTGATTATCTTTTAAATTTTATTTTTTAAGTGTTTTTGCCTTCCCAAAGATTTTTTTATTCGACCCATTTTCATCATTTCAAGTACTAGTAAGCTTTCTATTTTGTTCTATAAGCTCTTGCCTTGTTTTAGAACTTTCATAAGCTTTATTAGATCCTATATAAGTCACTTGTTTAAGCCTTGAACCATAAACCCACACTGTTTGGTTTTCCTAAACCAAACGACCCCGTTTTGGATTTTTAAGCTAACAAGCTCTTTTCATAAGCTATAAGCTTGTAAAAGTTACTTATTTTAGCTTATAGTAATAAGCTATAACCTGCAAATTTGATTTCAAAATCAAAAATACAAAAATTATGGAATTTGAACTAAAAACGCAAAATATTTCATGCAAAGGGGTATATATTGTAAATTATGAAACTTTATAACTTTTGGGCCAAAAATGTAATTATTCTAAAGTTAAAATTCAGGGATTTGTTTTGTCATACTTGAAAGTTAAAGATTTAAAGATTTTAAAAGTTATATTAAAAGGATTAACTTTGTATATATATATATAAACCAAGGGTATATGTTGTCATTTTACATTCTTAAAGGTATAAAATGTAATATTTTTATATTAACTATAATAATATATTTGAAATTTATTATAAGATCTCCCGCCTATTTTATTAATGCCCGTGCACATTTGTCATTATCATGTTTGCGATCGAAAAACCTATAAAATCAATAGATGTTATAAATTATTAACATAATTGAATCATTTCCATCTAGCTTTTAAAGAAACCTAAAATGATAAAATCTTATCATTTAATCTATAATGTATCACGTTACTAGGGAATTTCATGTGAGGGGATTTCATTTGGGTAAATGTTTTAACGAGTTGCTGGATTTAAGATTTAAAGTGTCCTAGCTCCTCAAACGTTTACTACATGACCTCTGGATTATGATAGCCCGAACAGTAATACGATATTTTCACAAGTTATCAAACCAAAAACCGTTAAACTTTATGAAATAAAGTTTGTAATATCAACAATCGAACTAAGACTTGACATATTACCCTCAGGTTCTGTGACGAGGCTGTTTACTCTCATTTGAATTAAATTTCAAATCAATCAACTACCTTGATAAAGTGAGTTCATAGTCCCACTTTTACATGTTTTCTAAATCCTGTGGGGAGATACATGCTATAAACCATGAATACAAGTGTTTTACAACTGTATGCTATCCTAATATATTATTGCCTAAGTTTGCCTTCAGTGCCAGTATTTCTTAATCATAAACCATTAGTCACTTGCGAGTGAACGTGAATATTGTGGATAGATCTATTGGGGGTGACGACTCCCGTAGGCGCGTACCCGTATCATGGGGTTGGAAACAAACGCATATATTTGAGAAAAAAAAAACCAATGATAAACTGTTGGCAAGTTACCTTTCCTTAAGGATAGTTGTTCCTTCAAGTCGTTAAATTGACTTTGGATGTTAATGTTTGGTTGCATGAGCTTAGGGCAATAATACTATTTTTCCTGATAATTGTATGTGTTGCAATTATTACCACTTATGATGACTTGTATTCGATTATTACATTTCAAACCTATAAATTTCACAAAGTTGTTGTTGGCCCTTTTAGCCATGTTGTATCTATGGTAATTAAGCAAACTATGGCACAGAGTGGCATTGGACATGAGGACCTCCAAACTTGTTATCATTCAACTTTATGTTTTGAAATGTATTTTGGGACCTCTTTTGTAAAAACTCTGATGAATAATGAATGATAACTTATCTTTTAAAAACGTCTCTTTGAGTCGTTTTCTATTATTATGACTATGCTTCATGAAGTAATACCCCAGATTAGCTTCCATTGCTATATGTCAAATATGGGGGTGTTACAAAATGCGATTATTCGGAGGAACCCACATCAACCGAACGATCTCTTACGATTCGATGAACAAGTGTGATAAGTTATGAGGCAAATCAAATCGTCACAAGCGCATCAAAACCTCACTACAACAAATGGTTAACTTTTCACACTTATTATGGCATGTCTTCACACTTTAAAGTGTGTGAATTTGAAAAGTTCACCCTAAGCTTGGTGTGAACCAATTGGGTGTAACAAATAATTTTATACTTAAAACTAGTTTCCCAACGAATAATCACTAATATAAAATCCTTTGTGATACCCCACAACAGAAACCATTACCGATTTGCTAATTCTACTATATCCCTTAAATTTGATCACTGCTCCTAAACTAACCAAGAATTCATACATCGATTATGTTTTTTGCACTTTAATCTCTTGATTTTAGTTACATTAACATTCTCTTTATCTAGATCTGAATTGTTTTAGGTGTTAGGGTTTTGAACTTTAGGGTTTTTTAAATCGCCTCGTGTTAGGGTTTCGTTCCTATTCCTTGTTGTGAGATCTACTGTTGTCAATCGCTTGCTAATCCCGTACTTTATTGCGATCAATATTCGTTGCTTAGGGATTCGGTGTTTTTGTTTGTTTGGGTTCTTGGTGTGGGTTTAACTCAAACCCTAATTCTGTTACGGTTCTCGGTGGTGAAGATTGTTGTTGTCTTCTTGGTTTATGGTACTTGAGTAAGGTTTAATTGTGGGTTGCTAGACTGTGTTTTGGTTTGTTACATGAAGCGTGGTTTCTTGAGTCAAAAAAGGAGTGGGGTGGGAGAGGTGTAAAGGAGAAGGATGCAAACGTTATGAATCTAAAGGTAGTCAAAGATGATGTCGTACCATCTATTACTGTTGTTTCGGGTAATATACAGGTGGAGAATATAGGACAGGTGTCTACCGGTCCATCACTACCTACGGTGGTCGACTTGATGATGGAGAAGGATACGTTAAGCTCTTTGGAAGATACTATAATTCCAGAATCTTTTCCACCATTATCTATGCCGGTTACTACGGTTGATAATGCCCTTGGTAAGTCTTCGTATGCTAATATAACTGGTAAACCAAGTGGGAATAAAGTGAATGTACGTACGTTGTTTACACCCGGGCTATTAGTGAACGATTTGCTAATACAGCTTATGGTTTTTTCTTGGGAAAAAAGGTGGCATACCCTGTTGTTGCTAACTATGTTAGGAATACCTGGGGTAAATATGGGCTTATTCGCTCAATGTTCAGCTCGTCTACCGGTTAATTCTCCTTTCAATTTAGCTCCATGGATGGATTAGATGATATGCTTGAGAATGGTCCATGGTTTATCCGAAATAACCCGCGTATCTTGAAGAAATGGCATCCAGATGAAAACCTATTGAAGGAAGATGTTAGTACTGTTCCAGTTTAGGTTAAACTCCATGGTGTACCGGTTACGGCCTTCAGCGAGGATGGCTTGAGTGTCGTTGCTACTAAACTGGGTACTCCTCTCATGCTTGACTCTTATACATCTGATATGTGCATGCAATCATGGGGTAGGTCAAGTTATGCTAGAGTTATGATTGAACTTCGTGCTGATGTGGAGTTGAAAGATAACATTGTTGTGGTTATGCCTAAAATTACTAGGGAGGGCCATTACACATGTAATGTCCGTGTTGAGTATGAGTGGAAACCTCCTAGGTGTTCGTCTTGTAGGGTTTTTGGACATATTCATGAGGAATGTCTGAAGAATACAGGTGTTGGGGAAAAGAAGACTGTGAAGAAGCATAGTCAAACTTCTCGAGGTGTTCCAGTTGGTCCGAAAATAGGTTTTAAACATCAGAAAGAATATCGACATGTTCCCAAAAAGACTACTGCTAGTTCTATTGGTAATAAGAAGAAAGGTGTGGAACCTACTATTGAGGTTAGCAATTCAAATCCATTTGATGTTCTTAATTCGGTCGATAATGATGTGAAGTTTGGTACCAATGGGGGACTACTAATTTGGTAAATAATGGGGCTACTTCAAGTGGATCCTCTTTTATGAATATTGATAATGATGGGGAGTTTGCTAGTAATACTCCTATTGGTGAGAAAATTGATAAAATAGAACGACAAATTTGTAAAGGTAAACTTAGGCTGTTGGATAATGACGAGAACCCGTTAGTTCCTACGGGTATTGTGGAAAGTGATAGTGAAGTGGAAGTGGTTTTTGATGAAACTGCTAACTTAAGGATTTCAACGAGTGGTAAAGATGGAAGTGATAAAGGTTATGGTACTAATAGCTTGTTGGAACAATTGAGGGATTCTTATCCGGATAATAATGATTATGACCCGTATGATGACGATATGTATGAGAATCATGATTTGTCCGAGCACCTTCAGTCTATTTGTGATGATCTTGATATCACGGTCCGTGACAGGAAGAAGAAATAGATTTTTTGATGTTTGTTGAGTCAATTGTAATCTAGTCTTAGTAGTATCCTCCTATGGAGTAGTTGTGCTTGTTATGTTCGCTTTTTGTCTATGTAACGGGCTGAGATGTGAGACTCACCCACATCATTTGTACTGAATCGCGTTTTGGAGTAATACATTTACCGAAAAAGCCCTTTACCCAAAATAATTTCACACTTCTAAGTGTGAAGATTTATAAAAAAACTTCACACTTTATAGTGTGAAGATTTTGAACCAATTCGTCACACTCTCATCTGTGATGGTTATGATTTATAAAACGATTCTTCACAATTTTAAGTGTGAACTTTTAATTCTTCACACTTTTAAGTGTGAGAATTTTGAAACAATTCTTAGCACTTATAAGTGTGAATATCCTAAAAATAAAGTTCACGCTTTATAAAGTGTGAAGAAAAAAGCGTGAACAAATGACAAATTTGTTGTAGTGCCTCCGTGCTGATTTTGTCTAACATTTTTCTCGTAATGTTTAATTTCAGTTTTAAATATAATATTTTTAATATGCCAAGTCTATGTAATGTTTTAATTTATGAATCTAAGTTTTAATTTTTTACGTTTACGTTTATATTTACGTTTTTAGTTTATGAATAACAATATTTAAATAAAAAATGGTATGAAAGGTGAGGGGAAGTTAACCAAAACGGGTGAAAGGTTAAAAGGA
>BQNB010162550.1:0-14547 GCA_026074375.1 Tanacetum coccineum | reverse complement strand
TCTTCTCATCGACTAGCGAACTTGGACCTCGGTGAGTCACCTCATAGTTTAACTACGTCATTTATCTTGTAACTTAACATATGACATCGTTTAATAATGTAATTATTTTGGTGCCTGGATATTGTGTCAGTTTATTATCTGTTAATAAGTTGATAAGAGATAGTAAAATATTTGTTAGGTTTGATGAAGATAAATGTTATATTTAGGACTTGAAAAGGGAGACTGTTCTCGAGACTGGTAGCGAGTTTGGGGGACTTTATTTGTTTGATATGAATATACATAATCCTATTGGTAAGTCTAATATGGTTATGTGTTTTAATGTGTCTAAACTTTTATGGCATAACATACTTGGTTATCTTGCTGAACAAGTCTTATCTTTTCTGCACAATGACTTAAAGATTTCTAAGTCTTCTTCTGTGCATGTTTGTGAAATCTACCATAAGGCCAAACAGATAAGGGAACCTTTTCCTTTGTCCAGTCACAAGTCAAATACATTAGGTGAACTTGTTCACTTGGACTTATGGGCCCTTACAGAGTTCCCAGCAGAGAAGGATTTAGATATTTTCTAACTATAGTGGATGATTTTTCCGGGGTTGTTTGGGTATACTTTTTAAAGACCAAGGATGAGGTGTTTGATGTCTTTGTATCTTTTATAAGTCTTGTGGCTAATCAGTTTAAAATAAAACTCAAAACAGTTAGGTCTGATAATAAAATGTCTAAGTTGTTTTCTGAAGTGGGTATAATTCATCAGACCTCTTGTGCTCATACACTTTAGCAAAATAAGATTGCGGAAAGGAAACATGGATACTTGTTCAATGTTGCAAGGAGTCTTATGTTTCAAGGGGTAATTCCCTTAAAGGTTTGGTCCGATTGTGTTTAAACAAGTTGCCATCTTTTGTCTTAAAAGGTAAGAGTCCATATGAGCTGGTTTTTAAAAATAAACCTAGTCTTTCCCATTTGAGGTGTTTTAGATGTCTTTGTTTTTCAACTATTTACCAATTCTGATAAGTTTTCTTATAAGTCTGAGAATGTGTTCTCATTGGTTACTCAACTATGAAAAAGCTTATAAGCTTTTGAGTTTGGATAGTAGAAATGTTTTCTACTCTAGGGATGTAAAGTTTTATGAAATAGTGTTTTATTTTAAAATGAAATCTAAAGATTCTGTAGATGCAGAGTGTGCAAGTGAAACAAATCATCATACATTGTTTGATAATCAAACACCTTAAAGACCCTATGATGAAGGAAGGGTTACATGTGTTGTGGATGGTAGTGTGCCTTCTTTTATACATAATGATACAGACACTACATTATGTCAAGAAAAAAACGCTGCAACCCAAATAGATGATCAAAGCTTATCTAAGGGCAACAGTTTTCAAAATAGAAATGGACAAACTCTAAATGAAAATATTTTTGGGCAAGAAGATGTGCAGACACCTGGTTTAGTAGACAACCTAAGTTGCCTGCTAAGTTTAATGATTATGTTATTAGTTCTAATGTGAAATATGGTATTGAAAAGTTTGTGAGTTATTATGGGCTTAATAGTGTTAATGTGTGCTTTGTTTCTACTTGAAATAAGTCTGTTGAACCTTCTTGTTAGAATGATGCTTTAAAAGATACTAATTGGATTGATTCCATGAATAATGAAATAAAAGCTCTTAACAGAATTAACACATGGATAATTTGTGATTTACCAAGTGATAGAAAACCTATTTTATGTAAATAAATTTATAAAATAAAGCATAAAGCTTCAGGTGAGGTTAAGAGATATAAGGCTAGGTTAGTGGCTAAACGTTTCAATTAAAGAGAAGGCTTTGACTATGATGAAACATTTAGTCTTGTTGTGAAAATGGCCACTCTAAGATGTTTAATTAGTATTGCTGTTGTAAATAGTTGGCCTTTATATAAATTGGATGTTAACAATGCTTTAAAATATGGTGATCTTGTTGAGGATGTTTATATGACTTTGCCTCAAGGATATGACAATGTTGATAAATCTAAAGTCTGTAAATTGACTAAGTCTTTGTATGGGTTAAAGCAAGCGCCAAGGCAGTGGAATGCCAAACTTACCACTGCTTTGGATGAGCATGGCTTTGATCACAGTAAATTTGATTACTCTCTCTATATCAAACAAAAGGGTAATGTGTTTGTTACACTACTGGTCTATGTGGATGATATTGTAAGTAATCATGAATCTAAAATAAAACAATTCAAAGATTTTTTATACTAAGTTTTTGATCAAAGATTTGAGAATTCTAAAGTATTTTCTGGGCATTGAAATCTTAGAAAATGATAATGGATTGTGCATGTGTCAGAGAAAGTATTGCCTGGAATTGTTACATGAGTATGGTTTGCTTGCTGCTAGGCCTGTTGATATTTCTTTGCCTGAAAATAGTGTTTTATGAATTGAAGAGTCTGAGAATGATAAATATCTTAATGATTTCACAAGTTATCAAAAGCTTGTGGGAAAGTTAATATATTTAACTAATACCAAACCTAATATTAGCTATGTTGTTCACTGTCTTAGCCAACCTATGCACAGTCGATTGCAGTCTCATTTTAAAGTTGCTTTAAGAGTGTTAAGATATCTTAAGGGGTCTCCTAGGTCTGGGATTATGTTCAATAAATGCTTTGATTTAAAACTTAGAGCATTTGCTGATGTTGATTAGGCAAAGTGTCCTAAGACAAGAAAGTTTGTTATTGGTTTTTGTTTTTTAAGGCAGTCTCTTGTGTCCTGGAAAAGTAAAAAACAGGATACTCTATCTAAAAGTTCTTCTGAAGCTTAATACAGAAGCATGTCTTCAGCTTCTTATAAAATCATTTGATTAGGTAATTTGTTGCACAGTCTTGGTTTAAAGGGTTTATATCCTGTGGATTTAAACTATGATAATTCATCAGCTATTCAAATTGCTGCAAATCATGTGTTTCATGAAAGGACTAAGTATTTTGAGCTTGAATTTCATTTTGTAAGAGACAAATTTATGGCTGGCATAATTAAAACTGTTAAGATTCATACTAACCTCAGATTTTTTTACTAAGTGTCTTGGTGTTTTGCATGAAATTTAGGTTAATAGGCATGTTTTCTGAAGTTATGGTAGGCATAAACAAAGGGAGGATTCAGTCTAAAAAAGAAGTGACAATCAGTTCAGACTGAGGGAGGATGTTAAAAGTGCAGTATGAAGGTTTCATAGTTCAGGGGTTGGTTCTGTCATTTTTGCAAAGTTCTTTCAGTTATAATTCAAGATTGGTCAACTTCTGTCATCAAGAGTAGAAGGTCTTGTATGAAAATATGAGCTATATAAGCTCATATCACATCTAGGGTTTCTGTGATATCCGATTGTTATCTTTTTGAGTTTTCTCTCTTGAGTCTCATTGTTCTTATTACTTTGATATCATCCGGATATCAATCTAGTCTAGTCTGTATATTGCAAGATTGATCTCTTTATTCAATCTTGCAAGGGTTTCTGAGTGAAGAGTGTTATTGTAGTGCGGTAGATACGATCCACCTTGTGGGGATTATCATTGTCTTTGTAGTCTGTTTGGTGAGAACACGATTGTGGACTCATCTTCTTGTATTGTTTAAGTAATAAAAGATAGCACGTGGGGAGGTTGGTTGAGTGCAGATTTGGGTTCTTGATGTTATTTGATTTAGATTACAAAAAAAACATTTTCAAAACAAGACTTAAATGCCACATTTGGATTTTGTATATTATTTCTTTTATCATTTAGTACATTCTCAATGATATGATAAAATGCCGAGGTAGGATAACTATACAATTAAATCTTCACAACTATCACTCTACTGTCAAATTGAGTATTTCTAACCTTTACCGTCAACAAAAACAACATTACTGTATGGTTATAAAAATTGCTACAATAACTATAAGAGAGGATTTGATAGGATTGAAAATGAACCCAGACTATATATGTGTGCTGTTATTTCTAACAAATGAATAATAATCTTCACTGATAAAATATTGATAACATGGAAAATCTCAGTTACCACATAAAAGAATGATAAAAATGCATCAACCTTCTAAAAACTGAGCACCTGTAAACTTTTTTTGGGCGCATCAATTTTATGTGACTTTTGTATTAAAAGTTTTAAACTTTAGCAAACTATAAAATACAATGTTTGATTTTTGTTTGCTTAGGATCTCGTCACAATATCGGCCACGTCTAATTTCGTTAGACTAATTCGATAATAGATATAATCTTCATAAGACCAAAAACAATACCAGATAAGATCAAGCTCGGCTTGTTATGTATCTTGGTCTCTTATTTTTATGCTCGGACAAGGTAAAAGCTCGACTAAAATAAAATGTCGAGCTGAGTTTGAGAAGTTTGATAAAGATCAAATTGTTTGCAACCGGAATCAGAACTGAATTGATACATTAACATATATTGTATTCTTATGTGAGACATACTTTAAAATTCATTCAACCCAAAATGTGCATAACACACAAACTTTATTCCTAAACGAGGCGAAAACCAAAAAGGAAGAAAAAAGAAATACATCTAAATATACATTCAATCCAAAATACATAACACACAAACTTTATTTGGAAAGCAGAAAACGAAACAAAATAACGTCTAATTTTTCTTTTGTAATTAAAGCTTGAGGTCCAAATCAGCACCCTCTTCATGGTTATCCACCTGCTGTACAAGACCTTGCGAAGGTTGAACACTATGATGGTTATGTATCCCTTGTGCTGGAGTGACGGGGAAAAGTGACCTTGTCCCTTTTCCACCATGAGATAAATCTTCATGAGCATCACTACTACTTCCAGCTTGAGACTCCAAAGAAGAACTAGAACCTGTAGCTGTCAATAAATTTATTAAATCAACAATGCTATTGTTAGCACCAACACGTATCTTAACCTCCATCACTTGTTTCAAGCCAATCTCTGCTAACGCATCCTTTAAAGGCACATCAGTATGCCCCAACCGCCTGTACTGGTCCCAAGCTTTGTGGATCATGGACTCATATTCTTCAGGATCAAAAAACGAGTTATGAGGAGCACCACGTGTTGGGCCGCCTATGAGGGTTTCTTCAGGATCAAAAAAAGAGTTATCAGGAGCACCACGTGTTGCGCCGCCTATGAGGGTTTCTTCAGGATCAAAAAATGAGTTATGAGGAGCACCATGTGTTGGGCCGCCTATGAGGGTTTCTGTTGGATTAGCACCAACGCACCGAGGGGCTAGTCCTGATGGATGTTTGAGGGTATATGCCGGGTTTGCCAAAGGGGGCATAGATGATGGACCTGGGAGCACATCTTTTGATTTGGCCAAAGAGTTGCATGATGACATGTGTTTGAGCATGTTTGCGGTGTCAGCCAAAGGGTACCACGGTGATGACCCCCTTTCAGGTTGCTTGTGGGGATAGCCAAAGGGATCCCATGGGCATAGGTCCACGTCTGTTCTTGGGTAATTATGGGATTAACCATGGGGTTTCTAGGGGCGCTAGCTGATGGCCTTTCAAGGATATTTGTGGATTTAGATAAAGGGTGTCGAGGGGGACGGAGTAACAGTGGACGGAGGAAAAGCGTATGTCGAGTACTTAATTGCCTTTTTTGATGCTGAATCTTGCCATTCAGGAGTGGCGCATACTCGATCTTGTGTAAATTTCGGTGACCAGCCAGAGCGGTTTGTTTTGAAAACTTGAGTGGACATGAGGTACAAGAGTAAACTTTTTCATCGCTGGTCCTATTATTAAAGGACGAGCTTGAGTGTGAACCACGAACCATCTTCCACCTGTTGCTAAATGTTTTGCCTTGGTTCTTAGCAGCCACACGCGTAGAAGATGCATCATTTATCACAGATTTTCCTTTCAACTCCTTGCACGTGCATGTTCCTTGAAGAATGCCTGCAGCACCTTGGGTTGGATCAGGCTGCTGCATACTTCGTGCCTTAAACACACAGTACTGACACCGACACATAGTAGTGATTTATTTGAATTGTGAAAGAGATGAATATTAAACAAGGTTAACCTTGCTTAAACAGCGATAATGCTCATGAATTAGAGCGATCGACCATTAACTCCAGTTTGTTTCTAGTGACACACTATTCACGCATATACAAGAATAACCAAATTTGTCATCTATAGCTAAAAGCCTTAAAAGCTGAATATGTTGAGATTGATTACCTATGATCCAGCTAATATCACATACTTTGATAAACAAAGGTAATATATATACGACAAATGATAGAATCACATATGTTTTACAAAACAAAATCCACAAAATGAAGTGTCATTATTACTATTGGCTTCAAATATGAGATGATTGTAAAAGAAAGAGTGAGAATAACAATTATGTGGTTCAAATATGTCATTATTAACATGACACATCATTTTGTGGATTTTGTTTATAAAAATTATGTGGTTCTATCATTTCTCTATATATACTCAATACTTCACCATTTGACTATAAGTAACGAAACATTTTAAGACTGCTTTGACCGTTTAAATTCTATTTTCAGAAAAAGATAGATGTGAAGTGATGAAAAAAATTTAAAACCTGTTTTCTTTTGTTCAAGAAAATCATTTGTGATGTGTAGGTTTATTCAAATCATGTAGTCATGTACTACGTGCTGGAAAAATATTTGTTGGAAATGAATTTTCACAAACTTTAGACATTATTTAATATATGTATTTGTTATATATATTTTCATTAGTTAATAACTTTGCGTTCTCCTTAAAGAGAACTTCGCAACGAGCTAAAGTGTGTCCAAAATGGAGTTAATATGAATGAGATATCGTGTCTCAAAGTGAGGTACTTGAAAAACAAAATGTGGAAATTGGGAGAGTATCCCACATTGCCCAAAGAGTGAAATGAAGCATGTTTATAAGGAAAACTTGGTATAGGCTTTCAAATTCCTTTGGTTGGGTTATGCTCCCGCACATACGTGTGCGCACGTAAAAGGGGTGCAGGAAATGGGATTTCTTTGCCAAGATGGGTTCGAAGCTTTTGAACTCATGCAAGCTCGCGCGACCTGCGAACACGAATGCAGCTTCGAAAATTTGAGTCACAGATTCCGATTTTCTTTCCATATTTCTGTATCAATCTTATTTAGGAATTGATAAAAACTTTTTGCACAAGTTTAGTACAGATTTCGGTTTTATTAAATGAGGATTTTTAAATCATGTTTGATATATAAAATCAGTTTAATTTTTAGCATATATTCTGTCTTGTTCACCAAGACTTGTTGAGGCTATAAATTAAACCATTGTCTCATTCGTTTTGACATACCAAAAATCACAACTCCATTGTCTCTGAATTCCAGCAACCTCTTCGATCAAGAACACATAACTTTCAGTGAATTTTCAGGCAAGTTTGTTAGGTTTGGTTGTACAACAGCTTTGAACGTTGTACCCTGGAAACAGACGGCGAATCTGTTTTAAGGGAATCACGTTAAACACGAGCCACGTTCCACGACCTTTTACAGCTTTCTTATTTAATCATTCATAGTGTTTGTCTTCTGCTTCTACCCCTTTTTGTCTGTTATTTAATTTTTTATATTTTATTTTCTGTTGATTTAATTTATAATATTATAATTCGATTTTATTAATAAAAGTGTAACAGTTTCCCTATAATCTTAAAACAGATTCTGTGTAATAGAATTAAAAACGCTTTTATTAATCGGATTAACTATTTTTACAGATTTTATATATAAACTGTTTTCCTATCGAAACCAAGATTGAGTTTCTTTGGAAGTCAGTTTTAAATTAAACAGATTTTAATTTACAGAATTAGAATTACAGATCTATAATGTTTTAAAGCAGTTGTTCTAATTAGTTTATATTGAAACCAAGATTGAGTTTCTATTAAACTGATTTGTTGATTCATTGAAACCAAGATTGAGTTTCTTTGAAGCAGTTCTGGTACAAGCTATAGAAATCACGATTGAATTTCTTAGATACCGATTCATAACAGTTTATTTAACTGTTTGTGTGTGATTTTTCAGGATGGCAATCGATACTAATGTGACTGCCCCTGTGAACATAACTGGTGCGCCGGTTACCAACATAGTTGCAAATCATGCTCAAAAACCAGAAAAGTTCAATAGACAGAATTTTAAGAGGTGGCAACAGAAGATGTTCTTCTATCTCACTACTTTGAACCTTGCGCGGTTCTTAAACGAGACTGCACCTCAGGTGGAACCTCCTAAGGAAGGTAAAGCCTCTAATCAACAGGTTGTGCAAGCTGTTAAAGCATGGAAACATTCAGACTTCTTGTGTCACAACTATATTCTGAATGGTTTGGTGGATTCTTTGTACAACGTGTACTGCAAAACCACGACTACCAAAGAATTATGGGAGTCGTTGGAACGCAAGTACAAAACTGAGGATGCTGGTACAAAGAAGTTCGTGGTAGCTCGAGCTTGTTTTTTGGATTACAAGATGGTTGATTCAAAGAATGTGATAACCCAGGTTCAAGATCTGCAGGTTTTGCTACACGACATTATCATGCTGAGGGAATGACTGTGAGTGAAGCTTTTCAAGTTGTTGCTATTATTGAAAAGTTACGTCCAAAGCTGGGTAATTTAAAAATTACTTGAAGCATCAGCGAAAAGGAAGATGAGTGTAGAATACTTGATTGTTCCATTCTCGAATATTGAAGAGGACAACAAGTTGGCTTAGAAAAACACTTATGCACCTGATTCTGCCAAGGCTAATATGGTTGAGCATGTTGGGTCATCTTTAAAGTCTAATTTTAAGGCAAAAGGAAAAGGCAAAAAGAAGAATGACAAGAAGGGTAAAGGAAAGGCTGAGTACCTTGCTCCTAAAGTTGGAATTGTGAAACAGAAATTCCAAGAGTATCGCTTGAATATATATAATACGTACAAAGTATTATATACTTGCTTGGTTCATATATATTATATATGGGTTATATAATATACATTTTGGTATTGTTTTTAATTACAAACTATTTAACCAACCACCAAACTACAACGCGAAATATAAATCTTTTATCAATGTACCACGTTGATAACCACCTTTTGGAAAACTCATTTGCATTATTTGTTTAGTGTAACATACTTTTAAGATAAGCTTTATCTTCTAGGTCGAACCGTCCTGTTACCGTCGTGTTGTGTCTCTTACTCTGCCATTTCGGTTTATCGTTGTGATGTTATTTTTAAGATGACATCCGAGAAAGAGATTAAGTTGACTAATGTCTTGTATGTTCTGGAGATTCATATGAATCTTGTGCTCGGTTGGCTGTTGAACAAGTTTGGTTTTTGTCTTGTTTTTTGAGTCTGATAAGTTTGTTTTGTCTAAGAATCTAATGTATGTTAGTAAGGGATATGCCGTGAATGGTATGTTTAAGCTCAATGTAATGGTTGTGATGAATGATATCAATAAAATGAATTCTTCTGCTTACTTGATTGAGTCTTCTAATGTATGGCATGGTCGTCTTAGACATATAAATTTTCAAAATATAAGTGTGAAACTTATGTTGAAGCAAAACTTACAAGATCATCTGTTAAATCGGTTAAACAAAAAACTAAACCACTTAATATAATACACATAGACATATGTGATTTGAAATCACTACCCACAAAAGATGGCAATAAGTACTTTATCACATTTATTGATGATTGTACAAAGTATTGCTACGTTTACTTGTTGAAAAGTAAAGATGAAGCTATAGACAAGTTTGTTCTATATAAAATCGAAGTAGAAAATAAACTTGGTAAGAAAATCAAGGATGTACGAAGTGACAGAGGAGGTGAATACGTGTCTCCATTCGACGAGCTTTGTATGAAACATAGAATTAGACATGAGTTCACTGCTCCCTATTTACCTCAGCAAAACAGTATTGCCGAAAGGAAGAACTGTACCTTGAAAGAAATGGTTAATGACATGTTTATTAGTTCTGGTTTAAGCCAGGACATGTGAGGGGAAGCCATTCTAACGGCTACCTATCTTTTAAATAAGATACCTCATAAGGAAAAAAATAAGAGACCCCTTATGAATTGTGGATGGGAAGAAAACCATCATATCAGTACTTACTAGTGTGGGGGTGTCTAGCCAAGGTAGCTGTGCCAAGTCACAAAAGATTAAACCAAAATTTGTGGATTGTATATTCATTGGATATGCTAAGGATAGCAATGCTTATCGTTTCATTGTACATGACTTGAAAAATCCAGATATACAAAAGAATGCAGTAATGCAATCAAGGAATGTTTCCTTCTTTGAAAATATATTTTCTTGTTTAATGAAAGATACTGGAAGCTCATCCAGATTAGATGATGAAGTTGTACAAGATAAGAGACAACAAGGTGATAATGATCTCCAAGATGAGAGACAAGATCAACCCGAGGAAGAGGGGGTTGAACAGAGAAAAAGCAAAAGGGAAAGAACCGAGAAATCGTTTGGACCCGATTTTGTTTCTTTTATGGTAGAAAATGAACCCACTTCTTATCAAGAAGCAGTAAATTCCTTGAAAGGGCCTCGATAGAGAGAATCCATTAAAAGTGAAATATATTCTATTTTACAAAATCATACTTAGGAGCTCGTAGATTTACCTCCTGGTTGTAAACCACTAGGCTATAAGTGGATCTTCAAAAAGAAGATGAAAGCCGATGGAAACATTGACAAATTTAAAGCAAGACTAGTAATAAAAGGATTTAGAAAACGGGAAGGTCTAGATTACTTTGATACTTATTCGCCTGTTATGCGAATAACCTCAATTGGAATGATACTTTCTATTGCCGTATTAAGAAATTTAGAAGTTCATCAAATTGATGTTAAACGTCATTTCTAAACAGAGATTTAGAAGAAGAAATATATATGAACCAACCTGAGGGTTTCATAGCTCCTGAACAATAGAGGAAAGGCTTGTTAAGTCATTATATGAATTAAAGCAAACTCCCAAACAATAACATCAAAAGTTTGACCACACCATGTTAGAGAGTGGATTCAAAATTAATAAATGTGACAAGTGTGTCTATGTAAAAGATACAAGTAGTGGACATGTAATGTTGTGTTTATATGTTGATGATATGCTTATCATTGGTAGTAACGAAAAGATGATCAAATCTACTAAAGACATGTTGAAATCAAAGTTTAACATGAAAGATATGGGTTTGGCTGTTGTGATCCTTCGAATAAAGATCCTTTCAAATCAGAATGGACTTGTGTTAAGTCAAGCACATTACGTGGACAAGATTCTTAATACTCATAATGCGGGGGATTCCGGCCTAGCTAGAACTTAAACTGACACCAGTTTGCATCTATCTAAAAATAGAGTCGTAGGTGTTGCCCAATTAGAGTATTCAAGAATTATTGGAATGTTAATGTATTTAATGACAAGTACCCGACCTGACTTAGCGTATGCTATTAGCAGGCTAAGTAGGTATACTAGTAATCCAAGTGATGCACATTGGAAAGCTATGACTAGGGTACTTCATTATTTGAGATACAATCACGACTTTGGACTGCATTATGATAGATATCCTGCTGTTATCGAAGGATACAATGATACAAATTGGATATCTGACATAAAAGATTCTAAATCGACTAGTGGATATGTGTTTACACTAGGAGGGCCTGCTATATCTTAGAAGTCTTCCAAGCAAACTGTTATAGCTAAGTCCACGATGGAATCAGAATTTATCGCGTTAGATAAATGCGAAGAAGAGGCAGAATGGCTACGTTAATTCATAGAGGACATACCAAGGTGGCCTAAACCGGTAACGGCCATTAGTATACATTGTGATAGTCAATCGAAAATTGGTAGAGCTTATAGCATAATGTATAATGGAAAGTCCAGACATATCCGTCGTCAACATAATTCGATACGACAATTACTCTCAACAGGGGTTATCTCCATTGACTATGTAAAGTCAAAGGATAACATCGCGGATCCGCTAACGAAAGGCTTAAGCAGAGAGTTAGTTAGTAATTCATCTAAAGGAATGGGACTAAATCCCTTGAAGGAGTGAGTTTCTATAAAGGAAAACCTAACCAAGTTGACTGGAGATCCCAAGATATTGGTTTAATAGGACAACCTAATCATAGAAATGTAGGAGAAGTCACGTCAATGTGGGGGAGTTACTTAATATAGTAACTTCCTAGTCCATTCCTATAATAATGTGACTTGTTGAGATGTTAAACATATGGCTTAATGATTCAAGGTGAAATCATAAAGCATAATGGTTCAAGATGAAATATCAAAACATATATTTTTAATGATTCAAGATAAAATCACCTATGTGAGAGAAAAGTGGGGTCGGTTCGAAGGGAAATATGGAGGGCATAATTCCTAAGAGCTCTTGCAAAACCAGGCTAGTGTTCATGACCATAACGAGCACGACTATGTGGACTTAACAAGGTCAAGCAGAGTCTTGTGTGAGTGTATATTGTCGTTTACATAAACAGATGTTGAGTTTAAGGACATCACGTCTACTCAGATCTAGGAGACTAAGTGCATCTCACAAGGACATGTTCAAAGGGTCACACCTACTTATCCTATGCAGGACTTCACCGCTGAAATTTCGTCAAAAATTTTGTGTGTTTTCAACCGATCTCCATTCATGTGGGGGATTGTTAGAAAAATAGTATTGAAAAATGATTTTTTTGCAAACTTTGGACATTATTTAATATGTGTATATAATATATATTTATATTAGTTTGTAGTTTTGCGTTCTCCTTGAAGAGAGCTTCGCAACGAGCTAAAGTATGTCCAAAACGGAGTTAAAATGAACGAGATATCATGTCTATCTGGAAAACATAAAAACATCCCACATCGCCTAAGAAGGGAAATGGAAATGTATTTATATTGAAATCTTGTTATTGGACTTCAAATCTCTTTGTTGGTTTGACCCGTAAATTTTAAGAAATGCCGAAAACCGAGTCCGACATGTCTGTTAATGTCCAAATTAAGTTTTGGAGCGTTTAAAGTGAAAATATGTCATGTGAATACTCTAGGTTAATGAAAAGGTATTTTTAAAGGGAATAAAAATGCTAATTAACTTTGGAGTAAATTTTACGGTTGAGTTTTACTAGCATTTAAGTAATCCCGACACGAAAAGAAAAGTCCGAGACCCTCTTGGATACCCTTGACCGGTCATAGCAAGAGAGGGGAACCACATGCATTTTTTTAGCAAGCTTCTCCCATTTGTACACAAATATGCTTCCACTAAGATCATTTCCTCATCATTTTTCATTTCAAAAAAATAAAAACACACACTTAAGTGTGTGTGTGTGTGTGTGTGTTCGTCCGACTTCACCAACAAGAAAACACCATAAATTTTTAAAGATTGATCAAGAAAACATGAAGATATAAATATTTCGGGTTGATTCTAGTGTTTGCTTATTCATTTAAACAACGTTTGGGGTTGTCCGGTTCGTGTTAAAATCTACAAATTTAAAGATGTTAGATATTAGAAAAAGACTCGGTCACCCCATGTATTTTACTGTTCAATATAGCTCGTAGTTTAATAGGTAAACGTATGACTTTTGGTATTAAACCGGGTACTAATACCCAGTGTATTGTAAGAACTATAAATACCTCTTCCAACTTTGGAAGAGGTAAGCATCTACTCATTTTACACACACTCTTAAGTGTGTTTTTATTAGTTTCTCTCTTAACAATTCTCTCTAACTTTCTCTCTCTAGATCTCTCTAGATCTATACATGTTTGTGTGAATTCGGGATCCTACAATTGGTATCAGAGCAAAGGGTGGATTCGTGTGGCTAAACAAGATCAAATTCGTGGCTTATTTTGTGGAAAAAATACCCACGGCTCAATTTTTTTTTGGGTCTAATGGTTTGTTAATCTTGATCTTCTCTTGTTCTACACATCAAAGAGGCTAGGTTGTATCAATTTCGTGTGTTATACAAGCTCAAAGTTCGAATTATAAGCTTTAAAAGGTTAGTGTTCTTCGTGGAGAGTTGCCTAATTTTGGTCGATTCTCAAAGAAAGACGTGTTAAGGTGTGTTTAAACTTGATATACACACTTAGTGTTGCATGTTAGAGCTTTGATTCGTGGATAGAAAAGCTTATTTGAGTGATTTTGTAAAAATCGTCCTAGTGTTCTTGGTGGAGAGTTGCTTATTTAATAATATCTCTTGTCGGCGGTTTGACAAAGTATGGGACAAGATCCACGATTTAAGGAAATAGTCAACGACGGGTTGCCTAAAACGGCGGGTTGCCAAAAATGGCGGGTTGCCTAAAAATGGCGGGTTGCCTAAAATGGCGGTTTGCCTAAAACGGCGGTTTGCCTAAAACGGCGGTTTGCCTAAAACGGCGGGTTGCCTAAAACGGCGGGTTGCCTAAAACGGCGGGTTGCCTAAGACGGCGGGTTGCCTAACACGGCGGGTTGCCTAAAATGGCGGGTTGCCTAAAATGGCGAGTTACTAAAACGGCGAGTTGCTAAAACGGCGAGTTGCTAAAACGGCGAGTTGCTAAAACGGCGAGTTACTAAATGGCGAGTTACTAATTGGCAGTGGTTTACTAAGAATTTTTTTTTGTGAAGAAAAAGGTTTCAGTAAAACAGCCATAACTTTTGATCCGTAAGTCCGTTTCAGGCCCGTGACCTCTC